>PVIU01007651.1:0-90070 GCA_004026605.1 Ondatra zibethicus | reverse complement strand
CCACCCCTCCTCCCTCAAGATAGCCCTTTCCTCAGCGGGGCTTTGGTACCCCAGCACTCTCTCTTCCTGCGCTGAGATCGGTGGCACACACCGGTAAGTTCCAGGCGGGCTTCTTTGTTCCACAGGACCCTGAACCCTGCCTTCCTCCCGCAAGACTACCCTTTCCTTGGTGGGGCATTCTTAACCCAGCACTCTCTCTTCCTGTGCTGAGATCAGAGGCAGCTCACACTGGTAGGGTAGTGCCACCCTGGAGGATACTGCACCTCTACCCCCCCACTCCTCCTCCCTCAAGATAGCCCTTTCCTCGGTGGGGCTTTGGTACCCCAGCACTCTCTCTTCCTGCGCTGAGATCGGAGGCGGCTCACACTGGTAAGGTTGTGCAAGCCTGGTGGTAAGGTCCCTACAGGCCTTTTTGATCAACAAGACCCTGTACCCCGCCCCTGCAAGATTGCCCTTTCCTCTGTGGAACATTGGAACCCCAGGAATCTCTCTCCCTGTGCCGAGATAGGAAGTACAGAAGGAACGGAAGTCCAGACGGGACTTCCTCTTCCTGCACTGAGATCAGCTATCAAGAGGGGTGAGTGTATACAAGTCGTCCTGGGAGGTCCCAACCCATGGAGACTCCCCTGACTGAAATCAGAGGAAGAGATGGGTAGGCGTCAATCCAAGAATTCCTCCAACAATCTGAAAAGCAACATGATAACACCAGAAACCAATGAGTACTCAACAGGAGAACCTGAGCAACCTAACCCAGAAGAAGTAGAAGAAATCAACTTTAAACGTAACTTTATGAAAGTGATAGAGGCCTTTAAAGAAGAGGTGAAAAACGCCTTTGAAGAAAGGGATGAGAAAACTAACAAAAAGTTAGAAGAAATGAATAAATCCCTCAAAGATACACTAGAAAACCAAGAAAAAGCAATCAAACAGGTAAGGGAAACAGTTCAAGACATCAAAACTGAAATGGATGCAATGAAGAAAACACAAACGGAGGTAAGGCTGGAGATGGAAAATCTGGGTAAATGAGCAGGAACCACAGAGACAAGTATAACAAACAGAATACAAGAGATAGAAGAAAGAATCTCAGATGCTGAAGATACAATAGAGAAAATAAACTCATTGATCAAAGAAAGCAACAAATCCAACAAATTCTTAACACAAAACACTCAGGAAATCTGGGACACCATAAAAAGACCATATCTAAGAATAATAGGGGTAGAAGAAGGAGAAGAAGCACAGCTCAAAGGCCCAGAAAATATATTCAACAAAATTATAGAAGAAAATTTTCCCAACCTAAAGATGGATATGCCTATGAGGGTACAAGAAGCATACAAAACACCAAATACATTGGATGAAAAAAGGACATCCCCTCGCTATATAATAATCAAAACACAAAACATGCAGAATAAAGAAAGAATACTAAGAGCTGCAAAGGAAAAAGGCCAAGTAACGTATAAAGGTAAACCTATCAGAATTACACCTGACTTCTCTATGGAAACCATGAAAGCCAGAAGGTCTTGGATAGATGTGCTGCAGACACTAAGAGACCATGGATGTAAGCCCAGACTACTATACCCAGCATAGCTTTCATTCACCATCGATGGAGAAAACAAGGTATTTCAGGATAAAAACAAATTTAAGCAATACATAGCCACAAACCCAGCCTTACAGAAAGTACTAAAAGGAAAACCACATCTAAAGGAAGCAAGCAACACCCATAATAAAACAGACATCTAACAACCCTCCACTAGCACAACTCAAAGAAGGGAAACAAACAAACTCTTCAAATCTAAAAAATAACCGCAGTTAATAACCTCTGGTCATTAATATCACTTAATATCAATGGACTCAATTCACCTATAAAAAGGCACAGGTTAAGAGAATGGATATGAAAACAGGATCCAACATTCTGTTGTTTACAAGAAACACACCTCAACCACAAAGACAGACATTACCTCAGAATAAAGGGTTGGGCAAAGGTTTTTCAATCAAACGGCGCTAAGAAATAAGCGGGTGTGGCTATATTAATATCGAACAAAATGGATTTCAAACTAAAATCAATCAGAAGAGATGGAGATGGACATTTTATACTCTTAAATGGAATAATTCATCAGGATGAAGTCTCAATCCTGAATATATATGCCCCTAATATAAAAGCATCCACATATGTAAAGGAAACATTACTAGAACTAAAAGAACACATCAAACCCCACACACTAATAGTAGGAGATTTCAACACTCCTCTCTCACCAATGGACAGGTCAACCAGACAGAAACTTAACAGAGAAATAAGAGAACTAACAGATGTAATGAATCAAATGGACTTAATAGACATATATAGAACATTCCACCCAAACAGGAAAGAATATACCTTTTCTCAGCATCTCATGGAACCTTCTCGAAAATTGATCATATACTCGGTAACAAAGCAAACATCCACAGATACAAACAAATTGGAGTAACTACCTGTGTCTTATCAGATCATCATGGAGTAAAGTTAGAATTTAAAAAAGACTCCACCCCTAGAAAGCCTACAAACTGATGGAAACTGAACAGTCAACTACTGAACCAGTCCTGGGTCAAGGAAGAAATAAAGAAATTAAAGTCTTCCTTGAATTCAACGAAAATAAAAACACAACATACCCCAACCTATGGGACACTATGAAAGCAGTGCTAAGAGGAAAGTTCATAGCACTGAGTGCCCACATAAAGAAAATGGAGAAAGCACACATTAGTGACTTAACAGCACTCCTAAAAGCTCTGGAAAAAAAGAAGCAGACACACCCAGGAGAAGTAGAAGACTGGAAATAATCAAACTGAGGGCTGAAATCAACAAAATAGAGACACAATCCAAAGAATCAATGAAACAAAGAGCTGGTTCCTTGAGAAAATCACCAAGATTGACAAACCCCTATCCAAACTAATCAAAAGGCGAAGAGAGAATACTCATATTAACAAGATCAGGAATGAAAAGGGGGACATAACAACAGACACTGAGGAAATTCAGAGAATCATTAGGTCTTACTACAAAAGCCTGTGTGCCACAAAATTGGAAAATATAAAAGAAATGAACAGTTTTTTAGATAAATACCATATGCTAAAATTAAATCAAGACCAGGTGAACAATTTAAATAGACCTATAAGTCGTGAGGAAATAGAAACTGTCATCAAAAACCTCCCAACCAAAAAAAGCCCAGGACCAGATGGTTTTAACGCAGAATTCTACCAAAACTTCCAAGAAGAGCTAATACCTATACTCCTTAAGGTGTTTCACATAATAGAAACAGAAGGGTCATTGCCAAACTCTTTTTATGAAGCTACAGTTACCCTGATACCATAACCGCACAAAGACGCAACCAAGAAAGAGAATTACAGACCAATTTCACTCATGAACATCGATGCAAAAATTCTCAATAAAATACTGGCAAACAGAATCCTAGAACACATCAAAAAGATCATCCATTATTATCAAGTAGGCTTCATCCCAGAGATGCAGGGCTGGTTCAACATACGAAAATCTATCAATGTAATCAATTATATAAATAAACTGCAAGAAAAAAAACATATGATCATTTCATTAGATGCTGAAAAAGCATTTGACAAAATTCAACACCCCTTTATGATAAAGGTCTTGGAGATATTAGGGATAAAATGTTCATATCTAAATATAATCAAAGCAATATACAGCAAGACGACAGCTTGTTTGTGGATTAATATCCGGATCTTCTATTCGATTCCATTGGTCAACATCTCTGTTTTTATGCCAATACCAAGCTGTTTCCATTACTGTAGCTCTGTAATAGAGTTGGAAGTCTGGGATGGTAATGCCTCCTGAGGTTCCTTTATTGTATAGGATTGTTTGGGCTATCCTGGGCTTTTTGTTTTTCCATATAAACTTAGTTATTGTTCTCTCAAGTTCTGTGAAGAATTTTGTTGGGATTTTGATGGGGATTGCATTGAATCTGTAGATTGCCTTTGGTAGAATTGCCATTTTTACTATATTGATCCTACCAATCCAGGAGCATGGGAGATCCTTCCATTTTGGGAATCCTCTTCAATTTCTTTCTTCAGGGTATTAATGTTCTTGTCAAACAGATCATTCACTTCCTTGGTTAGTGTTACCCCAAGATACTTTATGCTATTTGTGTCTATCGTGAAAGGTGATGTTTCTCTGATTTCCCTCTCGGTTTCTTTATCCTTTGTGTATAGGAGGGCTACTGATTTTTTTGAGTTGATCTTGTATCCTGTCACATCACTGAAGGTATTTATCAGCTCTAGAAGTTCTTTGGTAGAGTTTTTGGGTTCACTTATGTACACTATCATATCATCCACAAATAATGACAGTTTGACTTCTTCCTTTCCAATTCGAATCCCCAAGATCTCCTTAATCTGTCTTATAGCTATTGCTAGAACTTCAAGCACTATATTAAAGAGATATGGGGAGAGTGGGCAGCCCTGTTTTGTTCCTTTAGTGGAATTGCTTTGCGTTTCTCTCCATTTAATTTGATGGTAGCTGTCGTCTTGCTGTATATTGCTTTTATTATATTTAGATATGAACCTTTTATCCCTAATATCTCCAAGACCTTTATCATAAAGGGGTGTTGAATTTTGTCAAATGCTTTTTCAGCATCTAATGAAATGATCATATGTTTTTTTTTCTTTCAGTTTATTTACATGATTGATTACATTGATAGATTTTCGTTTGTTGAACCAGTCCTGAATCTCTGGGATTAAGCCTAGTTGATCATAATGGATGACTTTTTGATGTGTTCTTGGATTCAGTTTGCCAGTATTTTATTGAGAATTTTTGCATCGATGTTCATGAGTGAGATTGGTCTGTAATTCTCTTTCTTGGTTGGGTCTTTGTGTGGTTTTGGTATCAGGGTAACTGTAGCTTCATCAAAATTGTTTGGCAATTACCCTTTTGTTTGTATTATGGGAAATACCTTAAGGGGTATAGGTATTAGCTCTTCTTGGAAGTTCTGGTAGAATTCTACATTAAAACCATCTGGTTCTGCGCTTTTTTTGGTTGGGAGGTTTTTGATGACAGCTTCTATTTCCTCGGGACTTAGAGGTCTATTTAAATTGTTCACCTGGTCTTGATTTAATTTTAGTATATGGTATTTATCTAAAAAACTGTCCATTTCTTTTACATTTTCCAATTTTGTGGCATACAGGCTTTTGTAGTAAGACCTAATGATTCTCTCAATTTCTTCAGTGTCTGTTGTTATGTCCCCCTTTTCATTCCTGATCTTATTAATATGAGTGTTCTCTCTCTGCCTTTTGATTAGTTTGGATAGGGGTTTGTCAATCTTGTTGATTTTCTCAAGGAACCAGCTCTTTGTTTCATTGATTCTTTGGATTGTTTTCTGTGTCTCTATTTTGTTGATTTAGACCTCAGGTTGATTATTTCCAGTCTTCTACTCCTCCTGGGTCAGTTTGCTTCTTTTTTTTTCTAGAGCTTTCAGGTGTGCTGTTAAGTCACTAATGTGTGCTTTCTCCATTTTCTTTATGTGGGCACTAAGTCCTATGAACTTTCCTCTTAGCACTGCTTTCATGGTGTCCCAATTGTTGGAGTATATTGTGTCTTTATTTTCATTGAATTCAAGGAAGACTTTAATTTCTTTATTTCTTCCTTGACTCATGAGTGGTTCAGTAGATGACTGTTCAGTTTCCATGAGTTTGTAGGCTTTCTTGGTTGGAATTGTTATCAAATTCTAACTTTACTCCATAATGATCCGATAAGACACAGTTGGTTACTCCAATTTTTTTGTATCTGTGGATATTTTTTTGATCCAGTCTATTCGGAGTTCTGTATGCTTATTGTACTTTCATAGAAATATCCATATTTAGGTTGGAACAGTTTTCTTCTATAATTTTGTTGAATATATTTTCTGGGCCTTTGAGCTGTTCTTCTTCTCCTTCTTCTACCCCTATTATTCTTAGGTTTGGTTGTTTTATGGTGTCCCGAATTTCCTGGGTGTTTTGTGATAAGAATTATTTGGATTTGTTGTTTTTTAGATCAATGAGTTTATTTTCTCTATTGTATCTTCAGTGTCTGAGATTCTTTCTTCTATCTCTTGTATTCTCTTGGTTATACTTGTCTCTGCGGTTCCTGCTCGTTTACCCAGATTATCCATCTCCAGCCTTCCCTCAGTTTGTGTTTTCTTCATTGCCTCCATTTCAGTTTTTAAGTCTAGAACTGTTTCCATTACTTGTTTGATTGCTTTTTCTTGGTTTTCTAGTGTATCTTTGAGGGATTTATTCATTTCTTCTAACTTTTTGTTAGTCTTCTCATCCATTTCGTTAATGGAGTTTTTCACATCCTCTTTAATGGTCTCTATCACTTTTGTAATGTTACGTTTAAAGTCGATTTTCTACTTCTTCTGGATTAGGTTGTTCAAATCTTCCTGTTGCATATTCGCTGGATCCTGGTGTTATCATGTTGCTTTTCAGGTTGTTGGAGGAATTCTTGCATTGGTGCCTGCCCATCTTTTCCTTTGAATGCTGTCAGGAGAATCTAGTTGGCTTGTTCCTTTCCTTGTGGCTGACTGTGTACTTGGGGATTTTTCTTCTTCTGCCCTCTTTTAGGTACCCTCAGCACTAGAGTTGGTTCTCAGATCCCCTCTTCCCTGAAGCAGGCTGTGGTGGTTTATCTAAGGACCCCCTCTGATAGCTCTCCTGGTACTGGATCAGGGCTACTCTCTGGCCAAGGACTTTGCAGACAAATGTACGAGCTTGGTAGATGCCAGCTCCATGGAACAAAGAAACCCCTGCAGCCCTGTGCTCACCATCCTATCACCAGAGACTCAGCCCCTAAGCAGGCTGCTTTGTGAGATCCTAGGACCCCGCAGATGGAAAGGGGAGCTTGTGGGCAAGCTGGGGTGGGATAAGTAGAAAAGCCAGAAGCTGGGACAAGCCCCACCACAGCTGAATGGTCAGAAAGTTTAGAGGATTGTACTCCCTTCCTGAGGCATCTCCACTTGTGTTTTTTATCTTAATCATTCTGATAGGTGTGAGATGGAGTGTCAACGTGATTTTGATTTTGATTTACCTGACCCCTAAGAATGTTGAATATTTCTTTTAGTGTTTCTAGACCATTTGATATTCTTCTTTTGATAATTGTCTCTTTAGATAACTATCACATGTTTTAAACTAGTTTATTTGGTTTATTGATGTCTAGTTTCTTATGTTATTTATGTATTTGGGAAATTGTCCCTCTGTCAGATGTGGGCTGTTGTTTTGTTCCTTTGACAGTGTTCTTTGTCTTACAGAAAATTCTTTCTCCCTTGGTATTGGGAGTACAAACCAGTACAGCCACCTTGCAAGTCAGGTCATAATTACTCTTTTCCTCTCCAGCATAGAAATTTCTCATTTGTAAATGAAGCACCATCCTGTCTACTCATTCCACAAAAAATCCATTCATAACACACAATGCATACAGATCTTATTAATATTATCACTTGAGGTATTTCATACACAGTCTTTCCCTTAAGCATTTGTCTCAAATTCTAGTTTTCATTTTTTCATGAATATATTGAGTCTTTCTCTTTAAGATACTGTTAATTACTATGCAAACTACTATATATTAAGTATTGATAGAAAACAGTGAGAGAATAAGTTAAAGTCTGTCTTGAGGATTCAAGAAGGCATTCCCAGAGAAAGTGAAATTTAATACTAGTCTTTGATTATTAAAAATTGTCTCCTCAATACAAGAAAGCCACAGGGAGCTAAAACACAGTAAAGCTTATTTAGCATATTCACCATACTGAAATTGAGGCTGGGACTCTTTTTTGTTTGTTTGCTTGTTTGTATTAATTAATTTTCTTCCATTAAAAATATTTTTTCATACAATATATTTTGATTATGGCTTTCCCTATTCCCCTCACTTCCAAATCCATACACTTTCTGTCTTTCTTATAAAACAAACAGGCATTTAAGGGGTAATAACAAAATAAAATGCAGTAAGACAAAACAAAAACAATCAAATCATAATAGGACAAAACAAAGAAGAAAATGAGACAATGGAAAACAACACAAAAAAATGCATATAGACCCGCACACATTTGCACAGACAGAATCCCATAAAAATATATTGGAAGTTTGTTACACATTTCAGGAATACAGCATAATGTATATACATGTGTATGTGTACACTATTAATATAACAGCTAACAAAGTGACTTCTGGTTCTGCTCTTTACTCCTCGGATAACTTAATTAACCCATGGTCAAATGGAATAAAGAAAAACACCAATTTTTATGGGCATATAAAACAATGACAAGATCTGATGTGGCTTCTTGAATTAACACAGAATCATCTGATAACCTGTAAGAATAATTAGAAAATGTAAGAGTTCAGTCTAGAAAAATGCAACCAAAACTGCTTATTTTAATGATTTTTTTGTTATTTAATGTTTTAATGTTTGTTCCTTAAAGAAAGAGACCTATTGTCTTAGATATTTTTGTTTCTAGTTGGTGGAACTAATTGGAAGAGATTAGTAGGTGTGGCCTTGTCTGAGGAAATGTATCACTGAAAGATAACTTCAAGGTTAATGAAAATGGCCTCCATAGGCCCATGGGGTGTGACACTGTGAGAAGGTGCTGCCTTGCTGGAATAAGTGTGGGGTGTAGGCTTATTGGACAAGGTGTGGCTTTCTTTAAGGATGTGTCACTGGATATAAACTTTGTTCTTTCAGATGCTCAAGCCAAGCCAGTGTCTCACTCTCTTTCTGCTGTCTGGTGATCTGACTGTACAACTCTCAGGTATCTCTCCAGCACCATGTTTGCCTGCATGCCATCATGCTTCCTGCCAAAATGACAATGGACTAAACTCTGAACTATAAGCCAGTTCCAATTAAATGCTTTGCTTTATAAAAGTTACCATGGTGATGGTGTCTCTTCAAAGCAATAGAATACTGTCTAACAAAGTAAATAAATATATGTCCAAAATATTTGCCTGACAATATTTCTAAACATACATAAAATATGTATATATTATAACACACAAACTTGTTTTGTCCAAATAAATATTGAATTATTGAATTTATAATAGTTTAAATATTTGTATATAAGTATTAATTTTTTGTTATCTGAAACAATGTAAAGGTTAATCATTGTTAATTAATTTAATGATATAAACTTGAAAGACATATCATGGTAAAACATGATCATTCCTGTTTTACTATGTAGACATAGAAATTTTTTTGTGTATCTCCAAAGATAAACACGAGACAACAATTGACTAAAAACATCTTTGAAATGATCTCCTATCAAAGAATTACATATCCAGATAGAAGGAGCAACATTAAGTTGAGAACAAGTTTTCTAGGTCCATATAATGATTTAGAAATATATAATAGCATAAACAGAACTACAGTTATAAATGCAAATAAGGTCTTCTATTAAAGATGCTTTAGATAGCTGCCTAGCTCTAATTTCATTCTTTATTGCCTTCATAAAATAGACATTCTACTCTCCACAAAGGTATACTTTGTCTTCTTTTCTGTCTGAATCATTAAAAGACACAGAGACACACTGAAGGAAAAGTATTATTTCATTCAGGAATGAAACTCACTTGAAAGAATTAATAATGAACAATAATGCTTATCATGTGACATAATTAAAGCTAGTTTCTGTTGATAAATTCATAATTAAAAAACCAAGTTGATATATATTGCCTCATTTGGTTTCCAAATAAATGTGTAAGAAAATAGTAATTTCTTTTTAAATAAGAGTCAATACACCTGTCTCTATGGCTGAAAGTTCTTTTTTCTGCAAAAATTTGAGCTACTATGTAATATAATGAGGGCCAGAGGAACATAGCTACAGTGCTGTATATTAAGGGATAAAAGTATAATTCCAAGATCTATTAAATTTCTAAATACTGCCTTTACTTTTATAGCATCTTCCGTTTAACAAACTAATAAGTCATTTCTAACCTGAACCCAACTACCATCTAAGGCAAAAAACAAATAAGTGGTTCTTTAATTTACAATCAAAGCACATTACAGAGAATTTTCAACTGAGACTCCAACATATTAACAATTATAATATTTATTTGAGAACACTTTCTTTGGAGTTTCCATGCATGAAAACTTTTTTGTGCAAGATGAAAGTGGTAACTGATGAAGGGACCTTTGAAAACTCAAAAGCTTGTTTGCCTCCTATTTTATATTCATCTCAAAAAATCATGTCAGTTTTTCTAGTGCTGCTATCAAGTTTAGTAGTCAAAGACTGTGTTTTACAGTAAATCATTTTCAAGTCCTTTTTGATATCCTTACCTTTGTATCTAACACTGAAACCTGAAATGGAAAAACTAGAATAAATCTCTCTGAGAAATATTCTCACTGCATACCTACAGCTTTTCTGACATACAGGCACTCAGGTTGCAATTCAATAATTGTCTTCAGTTTAACAATTCTAAATTTAAATGGGTTGAGAGAGTAGACTGAATATGATATTTATGTTTATCACATACTTTTAAGCCTTTGTACATTTGAACGCAATTTTAAATTAGAAAATGCTAATTATTTCTCAATCTTGTATTTTTCAGTATAAGAAAAAAAGTAAAAATGACCAATAATATGTTCCCAAGTGCAGTTTACAGAAACTTACTTATAAACAACATTGACACTCAGAACTTTCAATAATACTACAAATGCATTCACACCCTCTAAAATTAAAGGAAGAAGAATTAAGGACTGTTAAAATTGCCTATCAAAATTGCAAATAAATGATCACTTCATTCTCATTCTCTGTGTTCAAGATGATCTTGTCACCTTTACAAAGTTAAAGATATGAAACAAGATGGGGACTGATCATTTTTCTATATTCACAGCCAACTAGAACATCTGGAAGTGAAATGAAATAAATTAAACATCTTTGGTAATTACCACACTATGACCCAGCCTCTGCTGTCACAATGAGTCTAAAGAAATTTGATAATAACTTGTAAATGAGACAGTGATAGCATTTTCAAGAAAAATCCTTCTGTCTTGCATTTTGAAGATTTTCCTTCTGTGTGCATCACTGCTTCAACTAGATATGTTCGTGAACCACAGAACCGAAAATAGACTCAAATGTGCATTTAGTGGCATCACTTAAAAAAAAAGAACATGCTTTCTCCTTTAAAACAATACTTATGCTAAGATTCTGAATAAATCATTACAAACTTAAATACATTTATAAAGCGATATCTTAACCTATATGCCATCCATGATTCTGCTCCAATAGGAGCAGTAGAGCCTTTCACAAGGCTACATTTCTACCAGAGACTGAAAAAATTCAATAGTTCCTACTTATTTAACTGCTTCCTTAAGTGTGGGTAAATCTCAGATCATCTGCTTTTAAAACTATGCTTCTCTTTTTTTATTAAGATTTTTTTGTTATACAATCTTCTATCATTTTACATAGCTATCCCCGTTCCCACTCCCTCTCCTCCTCCCACTTCCTCCATTTTTCCCTCACCCCCCTCCCCATCCACTCCTCAGAAAGGGTAAGGCTTTCCATGTGGAGTCAACAATGACTGACACTTTACTTCGAGGCAAGACCAAGGCCCTGCTCCGTGTATCTTGGCTGAGAAAGGTATCTCTCCAAAAAGAATATGCTTCTAGATGCCAGTTCAAGCACTAGGGATAAATCCTGATCCCACTCTCAGTGGCCTCAGAGACTATCCAATCCTCACAACACACATTCAGTGGTCCTAATTTGTTCCTATGCATGTTCAGCCGCTATCAGTCCAGTATCAGTGAGCTCTCACCAGCTCAGTTCAGCTGTTTCTGTGGATATCACCATCATGGTCTTAATCCCTTTGCTCATATTATTGTCCTTCCCTCTCTTGGGCTGGTCTCCCATAGTGCTTCACTGTAGATACTGTTTCTGCTTCCATCAGTTGCTGGTTGAAGATTTTATGATGACAATCATCAGACGTCAGTCTGATTACAGGAGAAGGCCAATTTAGGTGTCTTCTCCAATGTTGCTAAATTTTAGCTTGGGTCATTGCTTGGGATTCCTGGGAATTTCCCTAGTGCTTTGTTTCTTGATAGCCTTTTAATGGCGCTTTCAACCAAGATATCTCTTTTATTTTTTCTCCCTCACTGTTCTTCCCATCCTTGAAAATCCCATTTCCTCATATTCTCCTCTGCCTTATCCCTGAACACACTGGGATCTTGCCTGATCTGGAAAGCTAAGCAGGGTCAGGGTTGGGTAGTACTTGGATGGGAAAACTATGCTTCTCTTGATGACCAATGTATAATTAGGGCTAGGTGGCTTGGAGAGGAATTACATCTTAAATTTGATATATTATTTCAACATAATTTCAACATATTGACAACTTGCATGACATTATTTCTTTTTAATGGTTTCATAACTATCCATAATTTTCTATTTTCAATACCATCATGTTTTGTCTATTATTACTCAAAAAACAAAGTATCTGAAAGTATTAAATATGCATTCAATACAATTGGAAATTATATTAAACAAATTAATATGCTGCTTTATTTTATATGAAAAAAGCTAATTTTCTAACATGATCACTAACATATGATAACCAAATAATTAAACATAAAATAGACTTATAAAAGAAATTCTGCAAAGGGAAAGTAATTTCTTATCAATTCAAAATGATAAATCTTTTTCACACATGCAATAAAATTATTCAAATTTGAATGCCTATCAGACATAGATGTAGGTTAAATACAACATTCTTCCTGGACTATAAAAAATTGGTAGTTTAATTTTCTTTCCTTCGATTTTAGCACCATTTCCCTTCAAAATAATCTTTTTCATTTGTATCTTTTCAGATTTTGCCCTCATCTTCTATTGTTTCATTTTTTTCATGAGCATTTGTTATTTATCTTATTTAAATAGGCATTAAAATTATGGGAGAGGCAATTTCATTGCAGATGTTTGCTTCTCTTTTAAAACAGAACTGATTTGCAAGTATTCTATCCACTGGTTTTCCTTCACCAGGCAGAATAGTGATATGCAACATTTTTCGTTATTTTTTTTTATTGAATTTTATTGAGCTCTACATTTTTCTCTGCTCCCCTTCCTGCCTCTCCCCTTCCCCCTTCAAATCTCCCTCAACGACCACATGACCCCAATTTATTCAGGTTATCTTGTCTTTTTCTACTTCCCATGTAGATTAGATCTATGTGAGTCTCTCTTAGTGTCCTCATTGTCATCTAAGTTCTCTGGGATTGTGGTTTGTAGACTGGTTTTCTTTGCTTTATGTTTACAAACAACCTATGAGTGATTGCATGTGATAATTGTCTTTCTGTGTCTGGGTTACCTTACTCAAAATAATGTTTTCTAGTTCCATCCATTTTCCTGCAAATTTCAAGATGCCATTATTTTTTCTGCTTTGTAGTACTCCATTGTGTAAATGTACCATATTTTCCTTATCCATTCTTTGGTTGAGGGGCATTTAGGTTGTTTCCAGGTTCTGGCTATGTCAAACAATATTGCTATGAACATAGATGAGCACATGTCCTTGTGGCACGATTAAGCATCCTTTGGATATATACCCAAAAATAGTATTACTAGGTCTTGAGGAAGATTGTTTCCTAATTTTCTGAGAAATCATCACACTGACATCCAAAGAGGCTTTACCAGCTTGCTTTCCCACCAGCAATGCAGAAGTGTTCCCTTTTCCCCACAACCTCTCCAGCATAAGTTGTCATCAGTGATTTTGACCTTGACCATTCTTACAGGTGTAAGATGGAATCTCAGAGTTGATTTGATTTGCATTTCTCTGATGACTAAGGATGTTGAACACTTCCTTATGTATCCTTCAGCCATTTTAGATTCCTCTGTTGTGAGTTCTCTGTTTAGGTCTGTACTCCATTTTTTTTATTGGATTATGTGTTCTTTGGATGACCAATTTCTTGAGTTCTTTGTATATTTTGGAGATCAGACCTCTGTCTGATGTGGGTATTGCTTCATTTTTGTATCAAAGATAATTTTTTAAAAATATTCTTTTATTTTTCATTCAAAAAAAAATTACACTTCCTCCCCTTCTCCCAGTCCCCTCCTGCTCCCCCACTACCCCATCTCCTTCCCTCTGCTTCCTTAAGAGGGGGCAGGGTACTCTGCCCTGTGGGAAGCCCAAGCCCCGCTCTCCATGCTGGCCTAGGAAGGTGTGCCTCCATATAGACTAGATTCCTAAAAAGCTAATACATGCAGAAGAGATAGGTCCCAGTGCCATTATCATTGGCTTCTCAGTCAGCCCCCATAGACAGCCACATTCAGAGATTCCGGTTTGATCATATGCTCTTTCAGTCCTGGTCCAGCTGGATTTGGTGAGCTCCAATTAGATCAGACACACTGTCTCGGTTGGTGGACCAGCCTCTCCTGGTCCTGGCTTCCTTGATCATGTTCCCCCACATTCTGCTCTTCGACTGGACCTTGGGAGCTCAGTCCATTGCTCTCATGTGAATGTTGGTCTCTGTCTCTATATCCATCCCTCGGACGAATTTTCTATGGTGATGATCTAGATATTCATCAATGTGACTATGGGACAAGGATAGATCAGGCACCTTCTCCTCTGCTGCCCAAGTACCTAGTTGGGGACATCCCCGTGGACACCTGTGATCCCTTCTAGAGCCAATATTCTTTCCAATCCTAAAATGATTCCCTTAATGTAGACATCTTAATCCCTTCTCTAATATCCACCCTTCTTCCATCTCCACCCTCCCACTACCTCAAGCTCTCACCAGTCCACCCCTTCTGCCTTCTTCCACCTCTCTCCCTTTAACCCACCCCCCAGCCCTACCTCCACCCTTATTCCCATTCCCGTGCCTCCACCTTTTGCCTGGCAATCTTGTTTGCTTCCAATTTCCAGGAGGATTTATATATGTTTTTCTTTGAGTTCACCTTGCTATTTGGCTTCTTTAGGCTTGTGAGCTATAAGCTTAATGTTCTTTGTATATGGCTAGGGTCCACTAATGAGTGAGTACATATCATAATCATCTTTTTGGGTTTGGGATATCTCACTAAGGATAGTGTTTTCGATTTCCATCCATTTGCATGCAAATTTAAGAACGTCATTGTTTTTTTACCGCTGAGTAGTATTCTAATGTGTATATATTCCACACTTTCTTGATCCATTCTTCCATTGAGGGGCACCTAGGTTGTTTCCAGGTTATGGGTATTACAAATAATGCTGCTATGAACATAGTTGAACAAATGCTTTTGTATTATAATTGAGCATCTCTTGGGTATATTCCCAAGAGTGGTATTGCTGGATCCTGGGGTAGGTTGATTCCCAATTTCCTGAGAAACCGCCACACTGATTTCCAAAGTGGTTGCACAAGTTTGCATTCCCACCAGCAATGGATGAGAGTTCCCCATACTCCACATCCTCTCCAGCATAGGCTATCATTGGTGTTTTTGATTTTAGCCATTCTGACAGGTGTAAGATGGTATCTCAAAGTTGTTTTGATTTGCCTTTCCCTGATCGCTAAGGAAGTTGAGCATGACCTTAAGTATCTTTTGGCCATTCGAACTTCTTCTGTTGAGAATTCTCTGTTCAGATCGTTACTCCATTTTCTAATTTGGGTATTTAGCATTTTAATGTCTGGTTTCTTGAGTTCTTTGTATATTTTGGAGATCAGACCTTTCTCTGATGTGGGGTTAGTGAAGATCTTCTCCCATTCAGTAAGATGCCTTTTTGTCTTAATGGCAGTGTCCTTTGATTTACAGAAGCTCCTCAGTTTCTGGAGATCCCATTTTTTCATTGTTGCTCTTATTGTCTGTGCCACTGGGGTTTTACATAGGAAGTGGTCTCCTGTGCCCATGTATTGCAGGCTACTTCCCACTTTATCTTCTATCAGATTAAGTGTGGTCGGATTTATATTGAGGCCTTTAATCAATTTGGATTTGAGTTTTGTGCATGGAGATAGATAAGGATCTATTTTCATTCTCCTACAGTTTGACATCCAGGTATGCCAGCACCATTTGTTAAAGATGCTTTCATTCTTGCATTGTATAATTTTAGCTTCTTTGTCAAATGTGAGGTGTTCATAGGTTTGGGGATTAATATCCGGGTCTTCGATTCAATTCCATTGGTCAACATCTCTGTTTTTATGCCAATACCAAGCTGTTTTCATTACTGAAGCTCTGTAATAGAGTTTGAAGTCCGGGATGGTAATGCCTCCGGAAGGTCGTTTATTGTATAGGATTGTTTTGGCTATCCTGGGCTTTTTGTTTTTCCATATAAACTTAGTTATTGTTCTCTCAAGTTCTGTGAAGAATTTTGTTGGGATTTTGATGGGGATTGCATTGAATCTGTAGATTGCCTTTGGTAGAATTGCCATTTTTACTATATTGATCCTACCAATCCAGGAGCATGGGAGATCCTTCCATTTTCTGGTATCCTCTTCAATTACTTTCTTCAAGGTCTTAAAGTTCTTGTCAAATAGATCTTTCACTTCTTTGGTTAGTGTTACCCCAAGATACTTTATGCTATTTGTGGCTATCGTGAAAGGTGATGTTTCTCTGATGTCCCTCTCAGTTTCTTTATCCTTTGTGTTTATGAGGGCTACTGATTTTTTTGATTTGATCGTGTATCCTGTCACATCACTGTAGAAGTTCTTTGGTAGAGTTTTTGGGTTCACTTATGTACACTATCATATCATCTGCAAATAATGACAGTTTGTCTTCTTCCTTTCCAATTCGAATCCCCAAGATCTCCTTATTCTGTCTTATAGCTATTGCTAGATCTTCAAGCACTATACTAAAGAGATATGGGGACAGTGGGCAGCCTTGTCTTGTTCCTTTAGTGGAATCGCTTTGAGTTTCTCTCCATTTAATTTGATGGTAGCTGTCGTCTTGCTGTATATTGCTTTTATTATATTTAGATATGAACCTTTTATCCCTAATATCTCCAAGACCTTTATCATAAAAGGGTGTTGAATTTTGTCAAATGCTTTTTCAGCATCTAATGAAATGATCATATGTTTTTTTCTTGCAGTTTATTTATATGATTGATTACATTGATAGATTTTCGTATGTTGAACCAGCCCTGCATCTCTGGGATGAAGCCTTGTTGATCATAATGGATGACTTTTTTGATGTGTTCTTGGATTCGGTTTGCCAGTATTTTATTGAGAATTTTTGCTTTGATGTTCATGAGTGAGATTGGTCTGTAATTCTCTTTCTTGGTTGGGTCTTTGTGTGGTTTTGGTATCAGGGTAACTGTAGCTTCATCAAAATTGTTTGGCAATGACCCTTCTGTTTCTATTATGTGAAATACCTTAAGGAGTATAGGTATTAGCTCTTCTTGGAAGTTCTGGTAGGATTCTGCATTAAAACCATCTGGTCCTGCGCTTTTTTTGGTTGGGAGGTTTTTGATGACAGCTTCTATTTCCTCGGGACTTAGAGGTCTATTTAAATTGTTCACCTGTTCTTGATTTAATTTTAGTTTATGGTATTTATCTAAAAACTGTCCATTTCTTTTACATTTTCCAATTTTGTGGCATACAGGCTGTTGTAGTACAACCTCAAGATTCTCTCAATGTCTTCAGTGTCTGTTGTTATTTCCCCCTTTTCATTCCTGATCTTGTTAATATGAGTGTTCTCTCTCTGCCTTTTGATTAGTTTCGATAAGGGTTTGTCAATCTTGTTGATTTTCTCAAGGAACAAGCTCTTTATTTCATTGATTCTTTGGATTGTTTTCTGTGTCTCTATTTTGTTGATTTCATCCCTCAGTTTGATTATTTCCAGTCTTCTACTCCTCCTGGGTCAGTTTGCTTCTTTTTTTTTTCTAGAGCTTTCAGGTGTGCTGTTAAGTCACTAATGTGTGCTTTCTCCATTTTCTTTATGTGGGTACTAAGTCCTATGAACTTTACTCTTAGCACTGCTTTCATAGTCTCCCATAGATTGAGGTATGTTGTGTCTTTCTTTTCATTGAATTCAAGGAAGACTTTAATTTCTTTATTTCTTCCTTGACCCAGGAGTGGTTCAGTAGTTGACTGTTCAGTTTCCATGAGTTTGTAGACTTTTTGGGGTTGAATTTTTGTCAAATTCTAACTTTACTCCATGATGATCTGATAAGACACAGGTGGTTACTCCAATTTTTTTTTGTATCTGTGGATGTTTGCTTTGATACCAAGTATGTGATCAATTTTTGAGAAGGTTCCATGAGATGCTGAGAAGAAGGTATTTTCTTTCCTGTTTGGGTGGAATGTTCTATAGATGTCTATTAATTCCATTTGATTAATTACATCTGTTAGTTCTCTTATTTCTCTGTTAAGTTTCTGTCTGGTTGACCTGTCCATTGGTGAGAGACAAGTGTTGAAGTGTGTGGGGTTAGATATGTGCTTTAAGTTCTAATAATGTTTCTTTTACATGTGTGGGTGCTTTTATATTAGGGGCATATATATTCAGGATTGAGACTTTATCCTGATGGATTATTCCATTTACGAGTATAAAATGTCCCTCTCCATCTCTTCTGATTGATTTTAGTTTGAAGTCCATTTTGTTCGATATTAGTATAGCCACACCCGCTTGTTTTTTAGGGACATTTGATTGAAAAACCTTTTCCCAACCCTTTGCTCTGAGGTAATGTCTGTCTTTGTAGTTGAGGTTTGTTTCTTGTAAACAACAGAATGTTGGATCCTGTTTTCGTATCCATTCTCTTAACCTGTGCCTTTTTATAGGTGAATTGAATCCTTTGATATTAAGTGATACTAATGACCAGAGGCAATTAACTGAGGTTATTTTATTGGTTGTAGAGTTTGTGTGTTTCCCTTCTTTGAGTTGTGCCAGTCGAGTGCTTTTAGATGTCTGTGTTATTATGGGTGTTATTTGCTTCCTTTCGTTGTGGTTTTCCTTCTAGTACTTTCTGTAAGGCTGGGTTTGAGGTTATGTTTTGCTTAAATTTTTTTTATCCTGAAATATCTTGTTTGCTCCATCGGGTATAGTAGTCTGGTCTTGCATCCATGGTCTCTTAGTGTCTGTAGCACATCTATCCAAGACCTTCTGGCTTTCATGGTTTCCATAGAGAAGTCAGCTGTAATTCGGATAGGTTTAGGTTTGCCTTTATATTTTACTTGGCCTTTTTCCTTTGTAGCTCTTTGTATTCTTTCTTTATTCTGTATGTTTTGTGTTTTGATTATTATATGGTGAAGGAATTTTTTTTTTGATTCAGTCTATTCGGTGTCCTGTATGCTTCTTGTACCTCCATGGGCATATCTATCTTTAGGTTGGGAAAGTTTTCTTCTATAATTTGTTGAATATATTTTCTGGGCCTTTGAGCTTTTCTTCTTCTCCTTCTTCTACCCCTATTATTCTTAGGTTTGGTTGTTTTATGGTGTCCCAGATTTCCTGGGTGTTTTGTGTTAAGAATTAGTTGGATTTGTTGTTTTCTTTGATCAATGACTTTATTTTCTCTATTGTATCTTCAGCGTCTGAGATTCTTTCTTCTATCTCTTGTATTCTGTTGGTTATACTTGTCTCTGCAGTTCCTGCTCGTTTACCCAGATTATCCATTTCCAGCCTTCCCTCGGTTTGTGTTTTCTTCATTGCCTCCATTTCAGTTTTTAAGTCTTGAACTGTTTCCATTACCTGTTTGATTGTTTTTGCTTGGTTTTCTTGGGTATCTTTGAGGAATTTATCCATTTCTTCTAACTTTTTGTTAGCTTTCTCATCCCTTTCTTCAAAGGCGTTTTTCACCTCTTCTTTAAAGTTCTCTATCACTTTCATAATGTTACATTTAAAGTCAATTTCTTCTACTTCTTCTGGGTTAGGTTGCTCAGGTTTTCCTGTTGCAAACTCACTGGTTTCTGGTGTTATCATGTTGCTTTTCAGGTTGTTGGAGCAATTCTTGGATTGGCCCCTGCCCATCTCTTCCTTTGATTGCTGTCAGGGCAGTCACAGAGGGTGGGGACCTTCCAGGAAGGCTTGCACACACTCACCCCTCTGGATATCCTTCTGCACCTCCGATCTTAGCACAGGAAGAGAGAGTCCTGGTGTTCCAAGGACCCACAGAGGAAAGGGCAAACTTGCTGCGGAGGGGGGGAAGGGTCGTGTGGAACAAAGAGGCCCGCTGCAGCAGCGGCTGGTGGTGCCAGCACCCCCTTGGGGACCTTCCCACCAGGTGCGCACAAACTTATCCGTCTGCACCTCCGATCTCAGCACAGGAAGAGAGCTCAAATTTAAATTTTTAATGGTCAATTGCAGTCTTAACATGATGTACTCAATATTGGAAGGTAGGACCATTTTTCCACTATTTATTTGGTGACATGGATCTCTATTTTTTTCTGAGAAAATCAATAACTTTTGAGAAGAGGATGTGCTCTTGAAATTTGTATTATATCCTATGGAAGATTAGGTTCATTTTTACCTCAACTATAAAGAACAGTATAGGATACTGAGTCTGAACTGGCCTTCTCTTGTAGACAGGCAAGGCTTCCAGTGGTAGGCCAGGGTTGCATCCAGTCAAGCTGTTGGACAAGGGGGTCCCATGGAAATGCCCAAACAACCCAGACTTTTGTGAAGAAAGAGGTGTCATTCTCTGAAAACTGATAGGATGTCTCCATTGCCAAGGAAAATATCCACACAGCTCACTGAATGTAGAGAAGTTGAACTGGTGTCTGCATAAAACCCTCAGCCCCTGTTTCTAATCTCTTTGGTGTGGCAAGGTACTCTACAGCCTACTGGAAAATAAACTTCCAGACCAAGCCAGCCACAAAAACTTGGACCTCAAAGCTGTCCTACCTGCAAGTTGTGCTGGGGCAGTCGCAGAACAGAACCTGTGGGAGTGGTGAACCAATGTCTTGTTTAACTTGAGCATACTTCATTATAGGTAGTCAATGCCCCACACTGCCTGAATGACCAAGAACAGGAGACTAGATAGCCCAAGCACTGAGGCTTGCACTAAACATGACTGGGTAAAATTAATAGAATGATTCTTAATGATATTCTGTTATCATCATAGATTGGTGCTTTGTCCATTCCTCATCAAAGAGGCTTCGATGGTCAGCAGATGGGAACAGGTTCAGAGACCTTCAGCCAAACATAATGTCAAGAGAGTCTAAACTGGAGGTCTCCATAGAGACCCTCATCTCAAAAGCTTGGGGAGTTCCATGGAAGATGGGGTGAAATTATAGTAGTAAGAGGGGATAGAGGACACCAGGAGGACATAGAGAACTGATTCAACTGTAGTAGCATGCATGGGGTTGCATGGGTCTACACCACATCCTCTGCATATATGTTTTGGCTGTTAGCTTGGTATATTTGTTGGACTCCTGTCAGTAGAAGAGAGTCGCTTTGGCCTATTCTTGAGACTCTTTATATTGAGCTGTCTTGTCTATCCTTGATATGAGGCCCTTTGCCTTGTCTTTTTGTATCTTGCTTTGTCCTGTTTGGTTGTTGTCTCTTGGATGTCTGCTACTTTATGAAG
This sequence comes from Ondatra zibethicus, assembly GCA_004026605.1. Lineage (NCBI taxonomy): Eukaryota > Metazoa > Chordata > Mammalia > Rodentia > Cricetidae > Ondatra > Ondatra zibethicus. The sequence continues at coordinate 68,665 of PVIU01007651.1, read as the reverse complement.
AAAAATGGAGAGGGAATGTATTTTTGGGAGAGGGTTGTGAGGGAGCTGGTAAGAGTGGAGCAAGGGGAATCTGTGACTAGGACATATTAAGACCTATTTTCAGTTTTAACAAAGCCAACAAACAAACAAATCAACAAAAAGAACAAACAAAAACAGTACAGGAAATGTGTAGCTACAATCATAAAGGAAATCAATTGCAGAGACCATAATTAATTTCCATTATTTATTTTCCCTAATTAATGAAGATCAAAAACATCTTACATTTCTGCCATGCACATGCACAATTGTGACTTTTTAAAAATTCACTACAGGAAAAGTTGAACTTTAATACTAACAATAAATTTACCCTCATAAAATATTCCATACCTCCAGTTTACCCTAGCAGTATTTATTACAATATTATACATTTTTGATAATGGAAATATGATGGATTGTTCTATAACAATATGGAAAATTAATAAGTTTCAAATATATACATTTGAAGTAAAGTAAATTATATGAGTAATTAACACTTCACTCTTTGCTGTGTTTATTTAGAAAGAAATAAATATTTACATATCTGAATTGTTGCAGCAACATCTGTTTCTGAATCTTTCTCTTTTTTTCCCTTGTCAGATGGATCCCACTGTTCATCTTTGAATTTAGGACAGGTTAAAAACCTATCTCCCCTTCCCATCTGACTGCAATCTTTCCAGGAGGGAAGACAATTCTATATCAAAAACAGTGAGGCATCTTACTCTCTGTCTTTCAAAACACTCCAGGTTAGGAGAACAGTTAGGTAGAAACAAATTAGTCCAGGGGACTGATGTATTTTATAAAATTCTTAAATCAAGAGTAGAGTTTGTTTTTTACTGAATATGTGGAACACATGCAAAGCTTTCTCCACACCTTTTGAAATCTCTTATCTTTGCCAGTATACTGCCAGATAAATATTTGTAAATAGTGCATTTTGCTATATAAATGTTTTCCTCATAGGCATAAGAAATTCAAATTAAGGACTACTGAAAATAAAAGCACATTTTAAATTTGGAGAATGTAATTAAAATATCAAATTAAATATATAATCTCTGCATTGACAGCTAAATAATATTTAGGACAATTAAAATCAATCATGAAACTACCCTTCCAAAAATGTTCAATGTCATAAAACTCCACTGGGCCTTAGTATAGAATTTGAAGTAGCATCTTTTCCTAAATGATAAAATGCATCATGTTCACCATTCCTCAAGTGATTGTATTATTGTATTTTTGATGCACAGAAATACTTGATTTGTCCTACTGGTTACTGTAAGTCTCCAATGAGACTCAAGTTCTTGAACCCTTCCTAATCACGTCTTAAGTAATCAACTTTATAGGATTAAAGTAGTAAAGGTTATTTATTTTAGTCTCCTTTTTATTTAGTTATCATTTCAGTCCTGGTGAGAGAGAAAGAACTGATTCATTGTTTTAATTTACTTGCATGATCATAGTAAAGCACACATACAGGGAGAGAGAGAGAGAGAGAGAGAGAGAGAGAGAGAGAGAGAGAGAGAGAGAGAACATACTGTAGAATAACAAGGAGTCAATTTTTCCAAGGCTCCACATTGATGTCTTAATACTATTTGGCAATGTGCTTAACTTGAATGCTAATTATATGACTGACGTGTGTTTTAAATTATATTTGTTTGTTGTCAAATTACTGGAAATTTGCTTGTCAACTATTGGGTAGAGGAAAACACTTTTTTCAGGTGCAAGAAAAATAATGCTTCACAATCAGCGAAAAGAAACATTTTATTATATATCTACTTCTTCAAGTCATATTAAAAGACAATATGCAAACTAACACAATGTTTCATAAATGGCAAACAGGCTCCATAAGTAGCTTACATTACAAGTTAAAAATATAAATCCACACACCTATGCACTCCTAATAATTTATAACAAAGCCAGACATACACACTCTAAGAAAGCAACCATCTGCAGCAAATGATGCTAGTTCAACTTGATGATTGTATATAGAATACTGAAAAATAGATCCATATCTATCATGCTACAAAAAACTCAGGTCCAAGTGGATTAAAACTGCAACTCAAAACCAGGCACACTGAATCTGACAGAAAAGAAACTGAAGAACAGCCTTGAGTGCATCAGCACAGGAGATATCTTCCTGAACAGAACACAGATAGTGCAGGCACTAATATCAACAATTAATAAGTGGGAATTCATGAAACTAAAAATCTTCTGCATGTGAAAGAATACCATCATTTGCACAAAACACCAAACTACAGAATGGTAAAAGGGTTTTACTAAATTTAAATTTAAAATTACAAAATTTAATAAATGAGTTACATATCTAAATAAATAATTCTTAAAAGAGAAAATTCAAATGACTAAGAAACATTTAAGATTTTTTCAAAATCCTTAATCATCAGGAAAATGTAAATAAAAACTTCCTGATGATTTCATTTTACAGCTGTAAGAATGGCTAAGAACAATAAAAACAAATGTTACAGGTTTTTTGTTTTATTTTGTCCTATCACATGTGCTTTCTTTTATCTTATATATTTTATTTTATTTTTGTCCCTTAGATGACTGTTTTCTAATGAGAGAAAGAAATGGAATGGATCCAGATGTGAGAGGAGATGGGACAGAACTGGAAGGAGAAGAAAGAGGACAAATCATAAACAGGATATATTGCTTTAAAAACTACTTTTGATAAAAGAAAAATATAAAAAATATGGTATCATTTGTTTGTTCTGTAAGCATTTCAAACAAGATCAGATTCTATTTATAGTATGTATAATCAGATTTGGTCTGTGAATAATATGTTGTATATAATAAACCAATGTATGATGTTTTATTTCATGCTTTGGGGAATTATTCAGAATAATCTGAATTAAAAATACAATAGAAAAGTATGAAAAACTTGAAAAACATTCTTGCATTTTTCATTAAGATAGCTACAATTTTCTTCTTTGCAACATGGTTCTGCAAATCAAACATACATACTTTGAAGCTAAAATTAATTTGTTTTAAATTTTAATGTGTAATTTCTATTATGACTCTCATAGCTAGTAAGTCTTCTTGCTATTCAGAGTGTTTTTACGAGCAACACTAGAATCACCTGAGAATTCCATAGAAATTTTAGAACCTCCAATCCTATCCAGAACTAATAGAATCACAATCTGTCTCAGAAGACTGTTTTCCCTTAAAATGCAATAGAAAGAAGAATGAAGAGGCTTTACACCTAGTGCTACTTCTTTGAATTTTCTAAACCTCTCTTTCTATAAAGTAAGAATACTTCTCACAGGTCATTATATACATTAACATACACAAAGATCATTAGTGATACCTCAGAGTTCATTAATGGGTCAAATTAGCCTGCATATGAAAATGTCAAACTTATTATAGAGTATTTTACTGATGCATTCATGGGTGGAGAAGTAAAGCAGACAGAAATGGATAAAAGATAAGTAATTATGTGTGTCCTTAGAAAATCAACTCAGAGAAGGTGACTGTTGCAGAGTGATGTTTCTCTGATTTGAAAAAGTCCTTCCTGGAGTGAGCCTCAGGAAGCAAACGAAATGCCTAAGTTTCCAGAATTTCATTAAAATTTCATGATTTACAAGGCCGTTGGCCAATGTTATGTAAACAATAACTATTGTGAAGGAGAAGATACTCTCCAACCGGCTTAGCTTGCCTGCAAGTTATACAAGAAGCTCCACAGAAGAAGCTTTAGTGACTCCTCACCCATGCTGTGATGGTCTTTACACCAATACAGCTCTAATAATTCCAATAAATTAACTGATTCCCTATGCTGGAAATGGTCAATTTGTTATGCTTGTCTATTCTCAATATCTTATCTGGGTTGAATAAATGTTTGTTCATATCTCTCCAGAAAAATTCACATAATAAGTAAAAGTGAGGTAATCAATTATAAGAATTAAGAAACTGTCAATGTGCATAAGGGACACTTTGCTAGCATAAAACAATCCTTTGACCACAAAACTTAGCAATGGTAATAAATTTGATACACTATACAGTAATGTGGACTCAAAGATTTTTTTTTTGTGTGTGTATAATAAATGATTTGAAACTTTATCCTCAACCCCACAACAATCATTTTGGACACTTAAAATGTCAAACAAGTCTCAGTGACATGTTATAAAAAGGGGGAGTGTGCCAGTCAAATAAATACAAGTAAAACTAAACATTGCACTTTAATGTAATAGTTTCTTAATCCTGTAGTAATAAACTAATGCAAACTTGACACAAAATTCACAGTTATGCTTTTCAAAGACAATCTGTCCTAGATTTATGGCCACATTACTGTTTTTGTGGTCATATTGCCTCTTTTTACATTGGTCAAATGTCCCTCTATTTCTCTCTTATAAGTATATGTTTCATTATATTTAGACTCCATACATAATAATTTAATATAATTTTCTTTCCTCAGAATCTTTAATTCACAACTTTTGAAAGGTAATAAAATGGTCACTCTTTGACCAAGTAAGAAAACATCCAGAGTATCTGTGCACAAATGTATGTATATTGTGGAGTAGCTCCACGTAGTTCACTATACCACACCTACCACAGTCATTGGAACTATTGTTCCCTACTACGTTTGAAGGATCAACCCTAGACATAGGGCATTGGTTCCACTGTAGCATTTAAAACTGGTATTTGTTATTTTGGAAAGAATCTTGTGCCTTTCTTTCCATTATATTACATTCTTTTAGGTTTTTTCATTTTTTTTCATATCATTTCCTTGCCACAATTTTGGAACACATCTTACTTTATATAATTTACCTGTTAAAGCTTTTCTAAACTAAAAAAGAACTTGACAGAAAAAAGAAGAATAAGAATAATTTTTAACACTATAAGTTATTTTTTCTGAGGTTCACAATTATGTCAAGACCATCCATTCCATTTTATCCATGGTTTTATTTTCAATTTTTACACTATGATGCCTAAACTTCCAACTCTCATGTTATATTCACTCTTAACCTGAATATATCCAGTTGCTTATTATACATCTCTAATTTAAAGTGTCAAAGCACACCCAAACAGAGGGTGATAATATCTATTTCTCACTCCCTTATTGCCTAATTTTTCCTAATTTTTTAAATGTGAGTATATGCTACCACTAACTATATTCACAAGTCATAAAGTCTTCTTTCCCATATTTGCATTCATTATTATCTTAGCTGGTTTTCCTGTTGCATTGATAAAGTACCCTGGCAAAGGCAATTTAAGGGAGAAAGGGATTATTTTGCCTTACAGTTCTATATTATAGTTCATAAATCCATAACTGTGTAGAAATTAGTGTATCAGTGGTTTGAGGCCATTGATTCCATTTCATTCACTGTCAGGGAGAAGAGAGAGATGACTAATCCTACTAATCTAGGATTGGCAATTTTATGTAGTTCAGGACTCAAGTCCAGCCACATTTTGTTTGGTTCTTCCCACCTCAATTTACCTAATAAAGTTAATAATATCATAGAAATGCTCAAAGTCTATCCTGATCTAAAAAAATATCTCCCAGGTTTGCTCAGAGGTCTGTCCCTTTGCTGATTTCATAGCCTTTTATATTGGTAATCAGTATGACTCATCGCAATACACTAAGTCTTTTGATTTCATTTCTTATATATGTCTTGAATGAGCTTCTATGTAACTTCCATTCATCTTCTCAAGTAAAAAGTCCCACTACCCTCTCACTTTCACTACTGTAACTGTCTTTTTATTAGTTCCTCTCAGTCAGTTTATACAATAGTTTAGGCAAAAATAAAATTAAATTGTTCAATTTCTGCTCTTAAAACAGCTAAATTAGCCAGCCAGTAGTAGCCCATGCCTTTAATCCCAGCACTCAGTAGGCAGAGGCAGGCAGATCTCTGGGATCGAGGCCAGCCTGGTCTACAAGAGGTAGTTCCAGGAAAGGCTCCAAAGCTACAGACAAACCCTGTCTCGAAAAACAAAACGAAAAACACCCAAAGAGCTAAATAACTCCATAATGTCTCCTTCACACACATTATCAAGGTTTGTATGACATTGCTTTGATCTTACCACATCACTGTACAGTTTCCAATTTATCTCCCTTTACTTTGCATATGATATACCCAGCCCTAGACATTTTGAAGATTTTTAGTTCCATGAGCTTGCTCTAGATTCACTTTGCTAATTATAAATGCTACCTCTCTTCCATTTCTTTCATCTCATCCTAATTAACCACACAGTTTTTTTTTTTTGTTTGCTCTTTTCCCCTTTAGCACAGTATAAAATCTCCTTCTTGAGTTTTGGGACACTGACCTCTCATGTATCACTTTCATCAACCCACATATAGACATATAGATATAGGGTAGATACTGTTTAAATATTTTGTTGAAACATACTGCATAATTATTCTATAATCAACAACAATATTGGTTTTTAATTCATTTAGTTATGCAAATATACTCTATCCTCATCATATGGAAAATGTAGCAAGGGTATAAATGAAACATATGATTAATAGAAAGATAAGTAATGAAAAACTGTCTAACAAAATAATAGCAATTTTTTATTTGCTACAGTATCTCAGAAGCTTACAAACACTCTTTGGTAGAAACTTTTGATGTTCCTATTTTATATACCCATAAGCTGAGACAAAAGTATAAATTAAGGGAAAAGTTAGAAAGAAAGTAAATGGTAGAGCTATTATTGAGATAAATGGAATGATACTCTAAAATATAGATCCCTAACCATTATTTTGTATATAGTAAATATTAGTAAAATTAAGTTTATGATACATCAAGTGTTGTTTGAACTGGGGAACACATATTGATTCACTTCTTTTCAAAGCAGTCACTGAAAAACTATGTAATATATTTGTCCCTGCACTGCTTATAGTTGAGTGTAAATTCTGAAGAAGATATTTTCACCAGGGAATAATGTATTGTTTAATAACTAATGAGAAGCTACCAATTTGTGTTTGTAAATCTACTGTACGTAAACACTTGCACATACAAAGTGAACTCTTAAAACTGGGATTCAATAATTTAAAATAACATTAGCAAGATCCTTTTCACCTTTTATTTTATCTCATAAATGTGATGGTGCATGACTCTAAACCAAATGGAAGGCCACTATTGGATACCAAGTTGACAACTTCCAAAAGAATTCCGTAATCACTAGAATGTGCATTTTAGAAGTTTTATATATTATAGGTGTTAACATTCAGTGTAACCTATTACATCTCTGTTAGTTGTAATGACAAAACTCTGAGATTCATGTTGAAAAGTACTGTTAGAGTGTCAAGAGACATGTTTTCCTCTTCTTACTTTCCTGGAAGATATATCTTTCCTTAGACCAGTGATCATTTACGTGTGAGCTCTTCATAAGTCTCAACACCTGATTCTGTAAAGTTACTAAGCACTGACAACACTCAGTCTAATTACTTTTGAATAATGCTTTCAGACATCTTTACAAAAGCAAAACAGGATAACATCTTTTTTCCCCTACTGCTATGATGTGAAATACTAAAGCATGAACAATACTTTTACCTGGAATCACAGACTTGACTAAATAAGAGTATCTTGTCTCTAAAAATTCATAGTGTTGGATAAAAACTCCTTTGAGAATATCTATATTATGCTATGTGTGAGCAGGAAATTACTGGTATGATAAGAGTAGACAGTGTGTTCACAGAATATTAATTATAAAGCAGTGATAATTGAATAATACATGACAGTTTTTAAGAGAATATTTTCAAGATCCAATATGCCAGGTCTCAACTCCAGTCAGAAATGAAATATTATGCTACACACCGTAGGTAAGATGAATTGTCATCAGCAGTGATAGGAATATGCTATGATTATCTGGCTCTAAAAATCATGATCCATGCAGGGTGTGAGCAAAGGATAATAAAGTATCTGCCAGCAGAAAGATAAAACTCTGTGCAGTTACATACCACATTTCTGGTATGATATTAGTGTGGATATTGGGCACAGAACTACAGAGGACACAATAAAGCCTTGACAATTAATTCCCTCATGTGATTTGCTCTTCCCTCTTCAGGCATTGTATAAAATAATAGTAAATATCAAATCTCAGAATTACTAACCAAGTAAATAACTGCTTACATATCTCCTGAGTTTAGAAGAATAGGAGAAATTTGTTTTTAGAGCTTCTTGTAGTGAAATATGGTTTTGATAAATGTTAGTACACAAAAGGCAGACAGTCATGCAATAAATTCAGGACACATCATATTTACTAAGTATTTATTTTTAGCTCTAGCAGCACTGAAATGAATGCACAAAATCTTATCAAGTCAAAATATGAAACTAAAAAATGTATCATAGTTACATGCTTTATTCTTAACAACAAAATTTCATTAAAATTGATTTACATTATTTCCTTGAAATATAAAACATCTCACTCTTAAAGATCTTTTAGCCACCAAGCGCATAGCATAGAATAGTTTCCTCATAATGCTATTAAAGAACTGATATATATTAAATATATATTTATAATATATATAAATATATATTTAAATTAGTATAATTTCTACATAAGAGTTTTTTTTTTATTTTCCATGACCATAGTTGTGTCATCAAAGGGATTCACAGAAAAAATATTGTGCTGCTTCCAAGAACACACTTTTTAATAAAGGAAAATAAATTTAAATAAAAGACAGAATGATGAGGTATTTAATCCAGGTCTCTTTGAAATTAAAAGATGCTTAAAGATCTAGATACTCTTGGAAATTTTTCAAAGGGAGTAATTTTACTCTCTAGCACATCCCAGCTGTTCAGTCAGGTAAGCAAACACAATCTGGGAGAATACAAATTTACAAGATCAACAAATACATAACAACAAAAGTCTTTGGCAAGTATGGATTCCTGTCAGACAATTCAGTTTTCATACTACAAAGGTACAAATGTAATAAAGGTGCTAATAATATATCCTGTTGTCATTTGTCCAAAGCAGGAAGATGTTACTGATGCTTTTACATGAATAGACAAATCACACATTATTAGCATAGGATTTCCAGCACCATTTTTTGTAAGGACATGAATGTGATGTTTCTGAATTAGGGCAGAGAAATACAAAGCACAAAATTTTACAGTGGATTAGTCATATAACAAAAGGGAGTACATTACTTTTAGGAAATATCAGCTACATCAATATATCACATCCAGGGTAGAAAGCAGAACAAAGAAATCCACAAACAAGGTATGGAGCTGACAGTGTCCTACTAACAACTGAGATACATGTTTAATTTCTGGTCTGGTCATTTACTCTTCTCCTTGATCCTGTCTTTCATTTTTATTTCTCTCTACTTCTTTTAAGCATTAATATTGGCCTCAACATTTAGGAAAAAATAGTGGAAAAATTAAACTTTCAAAAACGTAAAATGTATTTACTTGGCAACTATTTTATGCAATGCATTTAATTTCATTTCCCTACCACTGCAGCAACACACCCTAAACACACAGACACCATCAAAATCTATTTATAAAACTGAATGTAATAGAAAGCAAGTCCACCTCTATGCTTTTTTAATTTTGTTATAACTATACATAATATTACAAAGTTGTGAATACCTATATTTATTTGGAAAGTCACTGATGAATTAACAAGCACTCGTTCTCCAAAAGAAAATAAACAAATATTTGGGGAGATAACAGAAAAGGTTGTGGATCATAAGAATTGCGCAAATATTTTGGAAATTTTACATACAGAGCACACATCTTGTGATCTCAAGTCACATAGTGAAGTTCAGATATGGAAAAGAGAAGTCATTATCTAGTACCTTTCCTTGACAATATACATAACACCCAAGATTTTTTGACAGAAGCTACATATACACAAATTTTCCATAAATTGGTTTAGAGTATATCTACAAAGACAAGATATTTTTAGTAGGATTACTAAATTACACTGATCACATTTGAACATGGATTACCAGATTTGTAAATAAAAATTTGTAATGGATAATAAAGTAAAATTGAATATATCTAGAATCTTAACTAAGTTAAGGCAAATACTATAAGTTATAAGAGTATATAATGTTATAAATAATCAAACTGAAGACTTTATTTTAGGAATTGAAAATCAGTTACAATGAAGATATAATAATGTATTCAGAAATAACCAATGAAAATGAACAAGCAAAAGACTTTTCATTAACAAATTACATATACATTGTTAATGGAGAGTCAATACTGTGATATCCATACTAACAAATGGGGATAATCACTTATAAGATTCACCAAACACTATATACATCTTTGATTTTGTTTTCTTGCTGATAGAATTATTAAATTTGTTTAGTTATTGTTGCTGAATATGTTGTTTGGATCAGGCTTTTACTCTGTTATGTCAACTCATGTATGTATTTGTTATGTAACTCAATATGCCCTTGAATTCTTTTTTCAATTGAAATTTTTTTCAAAAAGCCTCATATATTGGTACACAAGTTTGGAAAGAACATGTTGCAAATAGAATACTCAGCCCTAAATTGTAAGTCTCTATCAAATCCCTCCTATCAAAGCTCAGAGAACCCATGAAGAAGATGAGGAAGGAGCTCAAGAGCCAGAGGAGATGGAAGATACCAGGAGGAAAAGGCCCCCTAAATCAACATGAGAAAATATCATATGTACTCACAGGGACTGAATCAGCAAACACAGTGTCTGCAGAGTCCTGCACCAGGTCTTCTGCATACATATTATGGCTTCCAGTTCAGTGTTTTAATGGGACGCCTGAGTAAGAGAATAAGGGAGTCTCTGATTCTTGTGCTTTCACTAGAGCTCTTTTCCTTCTGTTTTCTTTTCTAACTTTGATGTGATAGTTTTTATTTCATCTTATTATATTTTATTTTGTTATACATATGTATTTTACACATATTTTGCTGACTTTTGGTAATTTCACGTCATGTACCATGATCCTACTCATTTCCCCATCTCTCTGTATCTGTTCTTCACACTTGAAGCACCACCCCCAAGGAAAACTTACAAAGAAATAATAAAAATAAGAAATAAAGAAATGAAAATAAAAGTAAGAATATTAATTTAAAAGCAAACATAAAACAAAGCAAAAAAACATGAAAGGAAACAAAACAAAGAAAAATCCACTTTGCACATCCATCTTGCATACACTTCCAACACCTCTTCATTTGTCTTAGTGGCACTGGAAGATGGTGTGAATCATGCAGTGCAGCCTTTTGTTCAAATGGTTTTACTCGCAAATGTTCATGTGTAATGTGTTGTTCATCCTGTTCAAGGCACCTGGCTTCTGGTACACCATCAGTACTGATCCCCCACTGAAACTCCTCTCAGATATCCTTCTGTTGACGTTAGTCATGAATGTCCTGCCACTATGGGCTAAGACTGTTCAGGACCAGTCCTTTCACATGCTCGAGCAGGTGATAGATGGGGTAGATGCTGGGTAGTGTTAGTTCAAAGCCCTGAATGTGTACCTGAGTAGTACCTTAGTTGATCAGTCCTGGCTAGTGGAACCATATCCCTCAAATCAGTGGTGGAACCAGGTCTGCCATACCCATGGTGAGTGGTGGGGAAAGCTTTCCCCAGTGCAGGGGCATCTCTCCAGTGAACAGTGGTACAGCTATCCCATGCCAGGGTCATTGGAGCCACTCTTCCAGGGCCACAAGGGGTGAAATCAGCTCTGGGGGGGGGTCTGTAGGCAGGACAGTAAGGAGTGTGGCCAGCTCAGTATGGCCCTAGCACTTCAACCCACTATTCAACACATAGTTCTCATAGGCCCATGTGGCAACACAGGCAATGAACATCAACATAGACCCTAGTGGCAGCAGCACCAGGAACCCAGACAAGATCATCTGAAACAGCTTGGGCCCAGATATCACCATGACCCTGTGCAGTCTTCTCAAATCAGGATGGTGTCAGCATGTTCCCTGAGCTCCAACATGTTTCCAGGTGGCAGCAAATCCTTTGGAGGTAATAATAGCCACAGATATTAACACAGACCCTGGTTGAGGTAGGGCCATGAACCCAGATGTGTCTCTTTGTAGAATCTTGGGCCTGGATGACACTGTGACCCCAGGTTACACTGTAGGCTACTCATATCAACATAGCACTGATAGCAGCTTGTTCCGCAAACTCCAATGTGGTCACAGAACTGCAGAACCTGGCCATCCTTGTGGTCTTTGGTAGCAACACTGGCCATGGACATCAGCAAATATCCAGGCTGTTATTGTGTATATTTTTTAAAAGAATGAATGAGCAAATGAATGTATGAATAAATGAAATAAAACCTAACCACTTGGGTAAAAGTTAGCAACTGAACTGTCATTTATATCTTATGGGAGAGGTAAAATCAGTTTTTTTCCAATGAAGTGATAGTGAGCATATAAACCACTCCAAGATAGGCCTCATATTCGGGAATAGATGACCAACATATAAAAGACTTGACAGTTTTTTGTGTGCTTTCATTTCATTACAGTTTGGTGGTATATTTGGGAGGGATGTTTCTTTTTTTCCTTGGTATTGAGGGATCTTGTTGTTATAATGGTTTTTGTTTGGTTTTGAAGAAACAAAAAGTTGGGCGATTAGGGAGGGAGAGAGGATCTGGAAGGACTTGAGGGAAGGAAAGAATATTAAACCATTTAAAACTTGCTTTAAATAATAAAAACAAAATAAAATGTATTCACACAAACAAACACAAACAATTCTGAATATTTTTCTTTTAATTGATATACACATTGCCACCTAAATAGCAATGGTCTTAAGCAAACATGCTACAAAAGCTTCCTATTTTATTGAGTAAGTAAACAAATTTAATGATTTCTTCTAAATTTCACATCATTATTTCAGGTCTTTTATAGTCCAGTCAAAAAATTAAGATTTTATTGTATAGATATTGATGGAGGTACATTTTGGTATTGGAAAATTTCAGTCTATTTCGTGATAAAATTTTGAAGAGTTACTTCAGTTCCCATATATCTCTATTTCTACCTTTATAGCTTATATTTATTTGCATATCTTAAAGCCAAGAATAAATAAGAGCAGTAGACATTGTTCAATTAGTGGAAATCAAACAGAATTTCAATTTTTAAAATAGATACTATATCTTCAGTGGGATATGTAGTTATTTTACCATACAGGAAACATATTAATGTGAGATTTTGGTCCTTGTCTAAGGAGGGTACTAAATGTTAAATTTGTGTTAAGGAATAAAAGTTGTTAACAAATGATAGTACTATAATTAAATACTTGAAACATATCAATCTTAAAAACTTTATATTGTATATCATATTACTCTTAAAAATAACTTCAAATACTCATTACTAGCTTTCTTTCTTACTATTCACTTATACCTAATTTCTTAACATATTGGCTAAAAAATGTTTATGATAGTATCTTTTTTAAAAAACATTTTATATTCTCTCTGATTTACTCACTTCAATAAACCATGGTTTTAACTTCATGATTTATTGAAGTTAAACATTACTAGTAACACATAAGTATTACTGTTGTTGTTTTATTAATTTAAGTAAAAAATTAACTGATATAAAATCTCTTAAAAGTTTTAAATAATTACAATTTTATAAGTGGAACATCTTTTATTATCCAACAAGTATTTTGAAAAAAAATTTTGGAATTAGTAAAGACATTTCACATGATTTTCCAATTCTCTTGATGAACTCACAACTTTTGATCTATGTAGTTTTCTAGCATCTTTACTTTGTTCATTTACTGCTTTTTTACCTCACATTCTTTCTTCAGTATTTGAAATCTGTATTTTATTCTCCCCAATGAATCCTACTCCTCTTTTTTCATAATTTTCCTCCCAGATCTCAACATGCTGTGTGAACTTGGACATGTTACTTAATATGTTTCAACCCTGCTTTCATGAAATAAAGATTGTGGACAAAAATACTTATTGAAACTATGTATTAGTTAATTATTTTGCTATTTGAGTTCAAGATTGCATCATTTCCCCCTTTTCTTTGTTTTCTTTGCTAGATACTCTATACTTGTCCCTTCCAATCCCATTTATCTTCCAGTCCCCTCACATCCCCTATCTCCCCTTGCAACTTCCCCCACTAAAACCACACAATATTTAAAAAACAATAAACAAAGAAACAACACAAATATAAAAAAACAAAACAACAACAAAAATAATCATATAATGGAAGTTGTAGTGTAACAGTTGAATCAGTTTACCCTTTAGTCTGTCTGTCTTTGCTTGCAAGTGTACATTAATAGAAGTCAGTGGTCTGACTCGAAAAAAAAAAGTGCTGGCACTCCTGCTCTCTCTCTCTCTCTCTCTCTACCTCTCCACACTCTTACCTGTGTGTTGGATTCCATCCCTGTACCCTGTTGTGATCTGTGAGTCCCCACTTATATAAAGAACCCCTTTATTATACTCTATTTGGAGCTAGTGTGGGATTACTTCATTTTGTGAGCTCCCGTTCATCTGGCACATTTCCCTTCATTTGACATCCCCAATGTGGGTACAAGTCCGCAAATACCATGATGGGCTTCATGTCACTGCTGTACTCTCCAGTTGGCCAGCCCAGACATGTTTTTTGCCCACAACCCACCTGCCACAGCCTAGAACATTGACTAGGACTTTCTCTACAGCAGCACCCCATTTTTTTCACTCTGCAATCCCCATGGCATTATATCTCCTGGCTGAACATATGGCAACTCATGACTAATGGAAAACTTTGGGTCTTTTCCTGATTTTGACCACCAAAAAAACTTTTAGTGTGTATGGAATTGCTTTAATTACTCTTGATAATTGCTCTTAAATTTGTTAAATAAAGCATATTTGCCAGTATATAAGCAGGCAACAACATGCATGCTCTGATTGCGGTTCTCAGATACTTGGCTGCAACTGGAATACCTGCTGGCAAATAATGATTATTATATCTATATCAATTCACTGAAATTTCCTAAGGGAGGTAAGTGAAATAATAAATGGTAAAGTTATATGATTACAGCCAATATTAGCATTTAAGAATTTAATAACTATTTTGATTATACTATGGATGGTATTCTGCAAGGTTTATGTGATTTTCCTTATACATCCACTTATTTGATTATGAGGATTAGCTTTGTTTTTCATATTATATCCTCAAGAAAATGATATGATAACAGAGCCAAGAATCAGGTACTTTTAGAAATGATACAGTCTTTACAGAATAATAATGAACAGCTAGATGAAAAAATAACATTGAAAAGGATAACAATAATTTAATAGACAAAATTCTATCCATGTCTAATGGTGCTGAGAAATTATCTGAAAGAATTCATACTACATAATTTAACAGTTAAAATCTGTTATAAAGTTAAGATATGTTAATAGAAAGAGTCTATCTCCAAGAAGGCAACATGCACACCAAGTAAATAATGTCCAAGGTTGATACATTATCATTACTGGACAAATTTCATAACTTGAAATCATATGTGCACAATAGGGACCAGAAGTTAAATAAATAAATGAGGGCAATAGAACTGTACTTAGGAGAAGAGAGCCAGACTTTACAAAAGGCTGTAGTAAAAAGATTTGAAACAATTGAGGAAATTATCGGAACTGATGAGCAGGGAAAGAAGGTACAAGAACTGGATTTAGCCTCACCAGTATGTGTCAAAGTCAAGGATGACTTACCTAGGGCTCTATCTATGTACCCTGTAGTCTCCTCTGAAAAGACTTTGCAAAATACTCTAATGGATTTGAAGAATGTAGATGGCAACCTATAGGTATGAGCAATCTAAAGGAAACTAAGCAAACAAAAGCATCTTACAGCTTGCATTCACCATTTCTTAGGGAAATGGTAAAAACTTGGACTTCAAGTAATAAGACTACCCCACATGATTGGTTTCAATTGGTCTCAGCAGTCCTCAAAAACAGAACACGGATGCTATGGAAGTGCTACTAGCGAGAAGAGGAAAAAATTATAGAACAACAGGGAAAAACAAAAGGATTTGAGGCTTCCCAAAATCAAATTCTTGGTGAGGGCTATTAAGCATATCCAAAGGACCAGGCTCTATATGATGGACACACCTTGTCCAAATGCCACCGAGTAGCCTTAAATGCTTGGGACAGGATTCAAAAAATAAGAAAAATAATTGAATTGTATACCATGGTTAAACAGGGCCAGAGAGAACCTTTAGTGACTTTTTTTAAAGATTAATTAAAGCTGTTCAAATAGGAATAACAAACCCAGAAGCTGGATGAATATTTATTGAAACTCTGGCTTTTGAAAATGCCAACATAGTATACAAAAAGATACATTGGCCTTTACAAGTAAGATCAGCACCAATGGATGAATGGATCCTGTATACAATGAATGTTGAGACATTTGACTATAATACTGAGGCTTGTGTAGGAAACCTATTTAAAGTGAAGCAAACATGAGATTGGTTGAAAATATAGGGCCAGAAGGACAGAAAGGAAGGCTGAAGCCATATGTAGCTAATAATGCAGTGAATTTATGCTGTCGTGACCTATTACAACAATGGAATACCAAAGCACAAAGAAAATAGTAAACATTCAAAGGACTAATGCCTCTACCTTTAAAATGGTTAACTGAGAAACCAATATGGGTTAAACAATGGTCTTTAACAGAAGAGAAACTGCAGGCTTTAGGACAGCTGGTACAGGAGCAACTATGCTCACCATATTGAAGAATCAACCAACCCTTGAAATTCCACTGTATTTGTTGTTAAAAAGAAATCTGGAAAATGGAGAATGGTGACAGATCTAAGGCCTGTCAACAAGGTAATTCAACATATGCACCCTCTACAATCTGTGTTGTGTTGACCTCGGAATGGAAACCAGGAAGTATACTATATTGTGGAAGGGGCTTTGCTCCTGTTTCCATATGAGAAGGAGAGCTATGTTTACGTTTTGAGGCCACTGTCCTAATTTGCTGAACAGTTGTTTAAAGATTGTTTAATATACTAATATAAAGTCTTAGCCTTTAAGTTATAGAGATTTAAGTATTATATGCCAAGAGTGATCCATGAATATCATATATATAGTTAGACTAATCAGGTTTTTAGATACATAGAGATTATATTCTGCATCGATAGGTAACCTTCAACCACTTCAAAGAACTGTAGAATATGACATTTAAATAATTAGAGTTCTATTGACATGAGACATGATTGCTTCTTGCAGCACCGATCTATTCCTGACACAATGTTGAGCACCAAAGGCACTCTACTTGCAGCTTGTTTTCTTCTTGGCAAAACTATCCTTTGTAAAAGAAACTGCACGTGCCTTCACCACTGACATAATGTATAGTGTCTGGAATGGACAGGCAGGATACAAGAAAAAAAAGAGTGCTAAACCTTGTCAAGACAGGGTAAGATGGTTCCGAAAATTTTCCTTCCTCTGAAAATGGTCTGTCAATTATTTTAGATCTTAATCAAAGTTGGTTACTCCAGCATTGCAAAAGAGACTATGTTGATATCCCAGGTAGCCAGTTGTCTCTGTCATCTACCACACATTTTGGGAGCTGCTTGATTGTACTTCCTGCCCACTCAAGTAATATTATCTCCATTCTCAGGTCTTTGATGAGGTTGAAGACTAGATAGTCATAGTTACTTTACTCTTATGACTTACCCAAGCCATTTCTAATACAAGACTTAAACTCCTTAGGGTATAATAATTATTGAAACTTTTAGCATATGTTTCTTGCTTAATATTGTTTATTCTGGCTTTAATTCTAATTTTTATACTTTATATCTGTTCTTATTGTATATAGTTTTATATTTGGTTTGGAACTTTCTTATTTAGACAAAATGGAACGGTGATGGGGTACCACTTTCTGACAATGTTTGAGAGGTTGGACTAGGTTGGGAATGGTCTTGGGTACTAAAAAGCTTAGGGCCCACCTGCTCTCTTTCTTTCTGCTCTCACAAATGGATGCTGAAATCTGTTCCTGTTCTCAGTTGTGATCTGTGAGTTCTCCCTTAAATAAAGAACCCCATTATACTCTGTTCAGTGCTAGTTTGGGATTACTTCATTTTGCACATTCCCCTTCATCTGGCTCATTTCCCTTCAATAGAAGAGATGGATGTTGTGGTGAGCCAACTCATAGCCCTGGTTCTGGGCCTTGGTTCAGCTTACTAGATTTCCCTCATTATCACTACCCAGGTGAGCTTCCCATAACTGCCGTGGCTAGTTCACTCAATGCAACCGCCAAGGAGCAGCTTTCTAACCCTCAGCTCTGGGTCCCTCTTACTTGTATCACCAAAGCCAGCTCTCCAGTTTGCCCCTAGGCAAGGTGCAGTACCTCTTTTCCAATTGCCTTAGGGGATTTAGAGGAAGGTGGGGTCAGGTCTCCTGCTGTCACACCCTCATGACTGGCTCATCTGCAACCCCTATAATGTCAAATCTAATGTGCTGCCCCTGTTGGGTGCAGAGTCCATGCTTCAGTGTGCTGCAGCTGTTGGAGGGTAGAGCTAGTTCTATCCTTCTTGTGACCCCTGAAACAGCTCTCTCATCTGCCACAGGTAGCAAGGGGCAGAAGGGTGAGGGTATCTTTCCCTCACCCATGCCACCACAAGTCGGAGGAGGTGGGCAGGATCAATTCTCCTGCTCTTATGCCTGCTAAGCTGGGTCACCTGTGTTGCTGACCACAGGGTCAGCTCTAGTGTACTTTTCAGGTGAAGTGAACACCTATAGTGAAGAGTGAAGCACTTTTCCCAAGCAAGGGGATAGCTCTACCCTGAGGGGCAGTGACAGCTTACCTGCTGCAATATCCAGCTAGGCGAATGACCCATCATCCCAGGGCTATACAGGGTCCGTGAAGAGTATGGATGGCTCAGCACAACATGGTTCCAATGATGGCCTTGTTAGTATTAGCTATAAACATTACCACAGACCCCAGCTCCAGCAGGACCACGGATCCTGACATGGCCCTTGGTAACAGCTAGGGTCAAGATGCCACCATGCCCTGTTCACAGCACAGGACCCTATATTGATGCTTTCTCTATTTCAAATTCATCGTCTATTTGTCATTGATTTTTGCTATATACATATATCAATATGTATATTGTATTAGGGTTTCTGTTGCTGTAAATAGATGCCATGATGACAACACCACATTTTATTTGGTTGCAGTTTTCTGTACTGTTCTCAATCTATTGGAAAGAGAAGTTTCATTGATGAGGGGTGGGCTCCACTTCTCTGTGGATATAAGGACAAATATTGATAAATCAATTAGGCATTATGCTGGTTTTGTAAAATGTCAGTTGTTGGTTCTGCTCTAATATCCATGAATTCATTACACCATGGTTAATTGACTTTTTGTAGTGCCAGGCATGATTTCCTTTTTGTTGACTAGGTCTTAATGCATAATCAAAGAGATCTTTGTTAATAACAAGTTATACGTGCCACTACTGCACTATTAACATTATCATGTCATGTCTATCATTTTTTGTATTTCATAGGCATCATAGTTGGGTAAGACTATTGGTTCCTTGGTGCCTTCTGGCACTTAATCTCCCCCATTCCTTTCCTTTCATTCCTCTATCATTAACCAAGCTCTGCTGCCTCAAATATAAATAAAGGATGATTAAGCTGAAGACTTAACCATCAAGAAAAACAAATGAAGAAAATCTTCCCTGTCCTATGTTTACTTAAAAATAAAACACAAATTTATAAAACAAACAAGCAACAACAAAAAATCCCTTCCCCCATCCTCTGTCAGTATTAAAAATGTTTGCTATTGAAGAAAATTTGGGACTCCTATAGCCTAGCAAAGGTAATTGGTTAATATACATTTATTTTCCCTCAAGTTCCCCTGTAGAGACTCAAAAACCATTTTTATTGTCATAATAGGTCTCAAAAATTTGGATTCACTTGCAAAGAAGGTATATAAACTTGAAATCAAAGACATCTCTTTTCAAACTGGGCTCACTTTGATATATTCCATGTAAGAAAGAAGTTTACATGTAAATAAACTTCTATTTTTCTTTTGTTAATCTGTCTTTTGTAGAAAGAATCCATTGAAACAAAGAACTGAAGGGTGTTATTACTTTCTATGCTAACTACAGAAGCTATCCTTGATCTGTAGTACAACTCTTCACCATCAAATTTTATATTTCTACTAGCATTATTACCACTAACTTGGTATTGGAATTAATATTCCATGAAGTTGTACATCTAATAGTGACACAGATCTCAACTTATCTTAATTACCTCCTTTAAGGGAATGTAGTCATATAGATCCTTTTCTTCCTACTATCAAATGACAAAAATCAAGTAAGGTTTTCCTTTTGTCACTCTAATCTGAATATATTATGCTAGTCAATACCACATTAATCTCCCAAATGTAGTTTCAATATATAATGATTATACTCAACATTTTTCAATTCAACTCTTCCTTATGACTTCACATTCTTCAAAAATCCAGTCTTTGCTTTTATAGTCCTAACTCCAGATTTATAATATCAATTGTAATTTTCAAAACTAATATGGTATACTTTACATTATAAATATAGCATCATTTAAATTGTATAGTATAATATAGTAAACGTAAATATTTAAATATCTTGTAATCAATTATAATATGTAGAACATTTTCCTGTACCAACTTACCTGTTACTGTTTATAGTGAACACCAGACTGTTTTATATTATTACTTATATTTTGATAGCATAATTGATAACTTTAGCTCCATATTTGATTTTGGAAGGGATAACATATTTTAGAAAACTGAATATTATGTAAAACACAGTCTGTGCAAGCAAAGTTAGTGGCAATATTTAATCAAATCAGATACTAGACCATATTAAAGTCCAAAGTACATACCTTTCAGGTGTTGTATGAAGTTATCATTTTTCTTCACTCCAAACTCTTTTGCCAACCATGAGATAAGGCTTGTATCTGGAGTTTACTAAGCATTTGCTATGCTCTACATTATTAACTTCCAATTTAGGGAAACTTACTTCTCAGGGAAAATTTGTATTGGAGATCAGCTTTGACAAAAATACCACTTACCAGGTTAGGGGCATGAGGATTAGAAAAATAGTGAAGAGATGGCAGATGTGAGTAAAATAATAAAAAAAAAAACCCAGAAAACATAATCTAGTACTGGGAGTAAGTTCCAGTAAATACCAAGATCACCCATGTTTAATACCTAGTTGCTTAAAATACCCCAACCCCAAAAGGTAGGCATAATAGTTTTTTTTAATGCATTTACATGATAAAAGAAATGAACATACCAATCAAACAATGCAGGCTACATTCATAGTTAAACTTGCTGTTGCTAGAACAAGACAAGTAACACTCATGCCCTAGACCAAAATATTCTGTAGGCAAATGACTCCCTGAGTGGAATCCATTGTTATCTCCCTAAGGGAATAGGAACTTGGTAGGAGGGTCCTTAGCCTTTTGTTTGAGGTAGAAACAGGTCTACTTCTGAAAACCTGAAATAAAAGGTCTGGATATTAGTCACAAATGTTGAAAATAACTTTGAGAGAGCAGAACTCTCTGATCGAAATCTAGCTGGGGCCTTTATTTGAGGAAGAAACAAACCATAACCTTGATGGAAAAGAAGTAAGTTACAACTCTCTGACCTTTGGTCAAGGTGGTATGGCAACAACTTTGAGCAAGCTGAAACTCTCTGACCTTCAGACAAGGTAGAAATAGGCTCACATTTTTGGACCTCCACAAGTTTCTGCCTTTTTATTAACTTTAATAAAGTCTGTGCTTTTGAAAAAGGAAAGAATATCACATTTGCTTTAGGTGAATATTTTCCCATTTTTCAGACTTACCTATCTTTGGTACATGAATTCTAATTATACATGCCATTGTCTTAGGTGAGTTGGGGGAAAGAGATCATACCTGTCTTTGACTGCCGACTTCTATAAGTAAAAGGTTAAGAGAGAAAACATCTCTAGACACTCTGTGCTTTGAGTCAATTTATTGTCAGGAGAGTTTACCAATAATGAAATAATCATGTGCAAGCAGATAGTGCTTTGCAATATACATGCTCCTAGTACTACAGTATCTCCCATTTAAAGGAGCAGATGTGTTTCATGTCACGAAAAGTCCTAAGTAATTATAACATTTTAAATGCCATATTTTGACATATACTCCACCTTAGCAGAAACGCTGAGGATAAAAAATTTTGTTTACAGTCACTGGCCAAAAGCATTGTTTATAGTTCCTTCTTTGTTTGCAAATCAATAGAGATCTATTTTTCCTACTCAGCTACAGGTAACTGTTCTCTGTCTATTACTGTGTCCAATTTTTAGTTATTATGATATTTCTCTTCATTAATTAGAAAGATTCAGTGTTGACTTGATGCCCTTATAACTGGGGTTTTCCTCTGGATTTTGTCTTATGTACCAAAATGGTTCAAGAATTAAAAGTATATTTTACTCATTCCAGTTATATTGTTAAAAGTTGCTCCCTAATATCTCATAACTGACTCCCTAGTGGGTTGACACTTCTTTTACTTTGCAAAGTTTTGAAATTTCCAGTTTTATACTTCACCCACTTTTAGAGTTCTTTTCTCATTACTGGTATTAAAATTATCATTGAGTTGAAAACTTTCATTAGAACGTTTCTGACAGCTATCCTCATAGAATTATTATCTGAATTAAATATTTTAGTACCATAGAATGTTGTAAATTCTTTTGCCCACATTTATTATAAATATTATGTGAGTAGCTGTAATGTCTTTATTATGTTGTCTGCTCCTTTCTTAAATCATTCATGAAAGGGAAAATGTAACACTTAGAACATGTACATTGATATGCATTCACGAATTAACATTTCCCAAATAAATATTTCAGTTTTTAAAAATAATGACAAATAATTACTTTGATATTTCTATTCAGTTGTAATAAGAAGTAATTTTCTAAAGAAGTAATGGTAAGCATAAGCAAAAAGGAGACAAAGGCTAATAAATAAACCGAACCCTTGACATTCCATTAGCAAAATGAGCAACACATTTTTCAAGAAAGAAATGATTGCTTGTAAATTTTCTTTAGCAAAACTATGTATAGATTTTGAACAGTTTTCTATTAAAGCTACAAATATCTTACTAAAAATATTTTATTGTATTAGCTGTTGTGACTGTCTCACAGTGGTAAGCCAAAATATCAATGATTATGATTTCAATAATTTTGATTTTAGAGACAAGGAGAAATAATTTTATTTTCTTTCTATGTCATATTTATCATCAGTATTTATAGGAATAACTGAACATAATCCAAAATCTCATTCTTTAAAGTGTTTATTAAGGAACTGAATCATGCTCTTTTGAATGTTATATTTTCTTTCTAAATAGCAGATTAGATAAATTGAAGTAGAGACTCACAATAGATAAATGCATATGATTTAGAGAATAAGGCAGTCATTGGACGTTATGAATAGTGATGCCTAAACAGAAACTCATCAACACCAGTTTCAATGTTAGCAGTTTAAATGCCTTTGTATAAATGTATAAATTATAAATTTATAAATTTATAAATTATTAATTATAAATGTATAAATCAAATACTGCCACAGTTCACCTACCTTGAGTGCAATGTTTTATGTATGTATCATCACTCATATGTTAGAATATAATGTGATGTAGATATAGTGACTTGTGAAGATTGCATAACAAAACTATTCTTGTCTTGGTAATAACACTTCACACAATCTATCTCATCAGAGCATTTAGGATGTTTTTATTTTAGTGTATTTCATGAAAAATAGAATGTTTTCTTTTTCAGAGTATCTTAAGCAATTGAAGTCAGCAATTTATTCTTAGACTTGGGTTTGATTTTGTTTTAAAACCGCACAAGAACTTCAAATTTATGTTCAGATATGCAATGTGTTGCTAGCCATAAGAGTTCATATTTAATCAGCTTATTCTATATTGGTATTTTCTTGAGAAAAGTCGAATTCCCTTTATATGTATTTTTTACTAAGTGATAACATACACTAAAAGATCTGTCTATAAGGTTGAATATTAGAGCTGATGATATAGCTCATTGGTATAGCATATACATAACAGGGAAGCTTGATAAAAATAAGAAAAACAAGTATGTGAAAGCAGATGTCATTATACTCTTTTTTTGGTTTCTCAAAACAGGGATTCTCTGTGTAATAGCCCTAGATGTTCTGGAACTAGCTCTGTAGACCACGCTGACCTCAACTCATAGAAATCTATCTGCCTTTACCTCCTGATTTCTGGAATTAAAGATGTACCACAACTGCCAAGCCATATTCTCATTTGTATATTTAATTGTTTTTTATTTATATGTCTAAATGACTCTGAGGAGGCTGAAAAGATGGCTAAGTGACTACTAAGAGCCTTTTGGACTCTTGCATAACACCTGAGCTTTGTGCCTAGCATCCACATCAGGTGAATCACAACCACTTGCAGCACACACACACACACACACACATACACAAACACGCACACACAAACACGCACACACAAATTAAACATAAATTTTATTATGATAAGTAACTGGAAGTTTCAGTTAACTTTGAAAATACAAACTACCATAGTTAACTGGGACACTGCCCTGATTTTCATCTTGAATGCTGACATACTATGTTACTATAATACAAAATTACCAATGTGCAAATAGAGAAAATGACAAAATGTATAAGGCATTTTATATTTGAATTTGTCCATAGTAGAATAAAGGTGGTTTTTTTTTATTTAAATGGGAAATTTTCAAAAAAATCCCCTCAGTCTGCAGGACCTTGGTTTTGCAATTTTCTTTTTTCATATACTAGTAATTTAACTCACAAGAGTTACAGCAGCCTTTATTTTAGAAATAATTTAATTACAATATTTTTGTTTTTAGTTGACAATGTTAAGTGGCAATTTAACCCCTTTGTAACATGAAGGCTTGCTTGTTGGGGTTTCTGTCCTGCCCAGTTCCCACTGCCGGTAAGCTCCAAGGAAAACCACACAGAGATCTACATAAGTTATAAACTGATTGGTCATTAGCTCAGGCTTCTTATTAACTCTTATAACTTACATTAACCCATTATTCTTATCTATGTTAGCCACATGGCTCAGTACCATTTTTAGTGGGGCAGGTCACATCCTGCTTCTTTGATGTCTAGACAGGACTGTGGGGGAATGGGCTTCCTCCTTTGACCTGCCTCTACTTCCTGTCTGGTTGTCCCACCTATACTTCCTGCCTGGCTACTGACCAATCAGCATTTATTTAAAACCTAATTGACTGAATATAGACAATTCTTCGGCACCACTTCCCCTTCTTTATTTTTAAAAAAAAAAAAGGAAAATATCCATGGGAATGTGGGCATAGTATTCCAGGCTACTTCTTGCTGGTTGGGGGTGCTGATAATCTTATGGGGACCTAAAGAAAATTTGAATTATGATCAAGTGCTGACTGGAGTATCCTGTGAGTCTTGATCATCTCAGGCAGCAGTCTTGAACCTCTTCTGGATGTAGAACTCAGACATCTGGGCCATCTGTTACTACCAGAGATTTCTCAGGTGGTCTTCCTTGATCAAACCTGATTTTTCTTAACACAGAATGAATCCACAGCCTCCCATTTTCTGTGGAAACAAAAGCAAAATCTCTTTAAATAAACATACCTTTTGATTTCAAAATACCTATCTTGGGTTAATTCAGCAGCATTTATAAGCAAATATCTTTTAGCAGCTGTTGCTCCTCCTCAGCATTTAAACAATTCAAAGAGAACATAATAACATACAGTATCAAGATTCTCTGTGTGTTTTCTATCTTTATGTGGCTTTACTTTAACCTCTATTTCTTTTATTTTTACTTTTGCTTTTTGAGACAGGTTCTCTGTATATCTTCGACTGTCCTGGAATTCCCTCTGTAGACCAGACTGTCTTTGAACTCACAGAGATCCACCTGCCTCTGCCTCCCAAGTGATGGGATTAAAGGTGTGTGCCACGACACCTTGAATTTACAGAGGTCTGTCTGCCTCTGCTTCCCAAGCTTTGGGATTAAAGGCATGTGCCTCCACACCTTAAACTCGCAGAGGTCTCTCTGCCTCTTCCTCCCAAGTGTTGGGATTAAAGGTGTGCACCACCACTGCCCAGCTACTCTCTTTCTTTTTCATTTTAAGTACTTTAACCTTTAGCCTGCATATATTTTTAACACACTATAAACCATTTAGGTTTTCTTCATCTTTGACTCTCTATTTACTGTATATTTCTCTTTTTTTCTGACCACATGAGTCTTTAATTTGCTAAGTAATATGGAGAGGATTAAAGCCATGGCTTTGACGGCTAGTTCCATCCCATTCCTTAGCTTTCTTAGATACCAGATACATGGTGGAGGTACCAGCTGTAGCCATGTTTATTGCCACAACTCTACAGCATTTAAATGTCCCTGCCAGCAAGCAAGCTACAGCAGTCTGCTTATACACCACACTCGAATGCTCTGTAGTTAGACCTCCTACCTGAAAGAGTCAGAGTTTGCCCTGGCAGGACGGCCCAGAAAGCCAGCATTTTAAAACAGCACAGCTTTTTTTCATGCTGTCTCTGAAATCCAAAAAGCATGCGGTCAGCTTTTATCAACACCACTTAAGTGTTTCATGGCAGGACCTCTTAAAGAGCTGCAGGGTGTTTCCAGCTAAAGCTGAGTCAGAAAGCCTCTCTTAGATGAGAGTGCTTGCTTGCCTCTAACAAGCAGAGCAGATCCGAGAAATTGCTGCTACCAAGAAACCATGTGTAATGCTTTTATTTTGTTCTAGAATTACTTTCCAAGCTGTCTCAGGCTTCTTGTGGATGCAGTTGTCCACACATTGGCACCATTTGTAACATGAGGGCTTCCTTGTTGGGGTTTCTGTCCTGCCCAGTTCCCACAGCTGGTTACCCACAAAGAAAACCACATGCAGTTCTACATACGTTATAAACTAATTGGACCATTAGCACAGGCTTCTTATTAACTCTTATAACTTACATTAACCCATTATTCTTATCTATTTTGGCCACATGGCTCAGTACCTTTTTCAGCGGGGCAGGTCATATCCTGCTTCTTTGATGTCTGGACAGGATTGTGAGGGAATGGACTTCCTCCTTCCCAGAAATCTCCTGTTCTCTTTGACCTGCCTCTACTTCCTGTCTGGTTGTCCCGCCTATGCTTCCTGCCTAGCTACTGGCCATTCAGCATTTATTTAAAACATAATTGAAAGAATATAGACAATTATCCTGCACCACCCCTCAGGTTTTGATTGAGAACACTTAAATGAAAACCCAATGAATTATCACCTCTTTCCAACAAGCAGAATACTAGTTCTAAGAAGTGCTTAATAATATTCACAATTATAAATCTTACCTAACTATCGTCTATGGAAGTATTAATCTCATTCACAGATTGGTAATGAAACCATTCTTAATGAAATTCTGTGAAAATGATTAAAACTGAAATATGAAGCAAAAATGCAAAGGAAAACAAACATGAGAACAAAGAACTATTGGTTAAGACTTATTTTAGGTCAGTGTTTCATTAACAATTTTCCCAACTGTCCCTGAAAGTAATGTTATTTGGATCAAAAAAAGAGGTTATGATTTTTAATTTGTAATACTATTCTCTGCTTTTTGGTGTATTGTCATCAGTTAGTAGAAGAAACTACTACTGGGTCATAACACTTCCTCATATGGTTTACAAAAAAAAATCCCTCTTTACTTTTCGTGTGCTCCTTTATATTGTCATAAGATAGAAGTTAAAAAGAATTCTTGCTTACAGTCTAAGGGAATTTCAAATAGATCCAATTTGTTTCTGTGTTCATGACATAAAATAGAGGAAATTCTGCCTTCAATGGTAAATATTTCACTGATCAAATCCAGCTCAAGCATCATCTAAAGTTTGTATCAGTTACTCATGTATCACAAATAACTACCTCCATTTCCAAAGCCAGAAAATTCATGCCATATGCTCCTTATTCTGTATTCTCACACCCCCTTTTGTGATATGCAGTTTAAAAATTTACTGCTTTTTAAGGAGTTTTGTGATTTGGTCAATCATATGTCGATAATTTTTGTATCATTTACACAATTGAAAATGGATATTAAGTATAATATCAAAATTAATCAGTGTTTGAATAACATGATCAAGGAGATCTTAAATACACCTCAGGGAGAAATTAAGGCCTCTTGGAAATTTTGACTACCATAACCCTCCCTGTCTCTAAAAAAGTCTTCTAGGGTGTATTATTTAGAATTATTCTCCAAATTTTTCAAATTTTTAATTTCTTATTTTGTGAACAATTGCACACAATTATACACAGTAGTGCTGAGCTCTGATATGTAAGGTTTTAGAAGCCTTGAACTTACCATTTCGCATCTTCTTTTCTTGAGATCTTTTCCTGCCCCATGCATACCTATTCATTAAAGAGATTCTATTTTTGCAGCATATCACTTCACTTTTTTTTTATAGAATCTAGCATCTGTAGATGGAAATTTCTGTCTTACCCAGTCCTGTAGTCATTCAGTCCCAAATAAACACACAGAGGCTTATATTAAATACAAACTGTTTGGCCTGTTGTTCAGGCTTATTAGTAACTAATTGTTACAACTTAAATTAACTCATAATTCTTATCTATGCTTAGTCACATGACTTGATACCTTTACTCAGCAAGGTATTCTCATTTTGCTTTTTCTGTAGCTAGCTGGTGACTCATGACTCCCCACTTCCTCATCCCAGAATTTTCCTATTCTCGTTACCCCATTTATACTTTCTGCCTGTATATTGGCCAATAAGAATTTTTATTAAATCAATACAAATGAGAAATTTTTACAGTGTAAGGAGCATTATCCCATAGCATTTCCCCTTTTTTTCTTTTCAAAACAAGAGCCCTGAATTGAATCTCTTTGGTGTAGCTTTTTTTTCCTGACCATTATCCATTAAAAAAAAAAAAAACAACAACTTATAATCAGTACTCTAAGGATACACAAACATCCATAATTCATTTTTGGGGAAATGTGGGCATATATTTCTATAGGCTAGTTCCTGTTCATTGGGACACTGCTAACCTTGGCAGACCTTGAGAAAATTTAGGATTATGGTCAAATCATGCCTGGCATATTCTGTGGGGCTGGATCACTTCAACCTGTTACCTTGAAGCTGTTTTGGGTGAAGAACTAAGAGTAAACTGTAGCAGAGATT
Source organism: Ondatra zibethicus (assembly GCA_004026605.1). Classification (NCBI taxonomy): domain Eukaryota; kingdom Metazoa; phylum Chordata; class Mammalia; order Rodentia; family Cricetidae; genus Ondatra; species Ondatra zibethicus. Next base: position 39,585 of record PVIU01007651.1, on the reverse strand, counting down.
TTGGATCATCTGGGCCATCCACACCTATAGTAGATTTTTCAGTGGATCGTCCTTGATCAAAACTGATTTTGCTTATCACAGAATGAATCCACAGCCTCACATTTCCTTTGGAAATAAAAGTAAAACCTCTTTCCCAAAGTAACAATTTTGGCTTAGATATTGAAGTCAAGATATTTTTAAAATATGTAAATTGATTTAATACAGCCCCATTTATAATCAAATGTCTTTTAGGAGCTGTTGCTCTTTCCTCAATGTGAAACAATTCAAAGACAACACAATAGCATAGAGTATCCTAACTCTCTTTTTGTTTTCCATCTTTATGTGGTGTTTTTTCATTACTCTATTTCTTTTTTAATGAATTTCTCTACTCTTTTTCTTTTTTCTCCTAAGCCTACATGTATTTTTAAACATTGTTAACCATTTAGACTTTTTTCTTCTGAATCTGTGTTTGCTATATATCTCTAAATTTTCCTGACCACATGAGTCTTTTATCTGCTAAACAGCATAGTCAGGACTAAAGCTTCAGGTTTGGTGGCTGGCTCCAGTCAATTCATGAGATCCTGAAAGTCGAGCTTCCTGATAGAGGTACTGGAAGGAACCATATTTATTTTCACAAATATGCAGTGTTTCTAGGTACATGCAACCAGCAAGAAGTATGCCACTGGATGCTCATGAACAGTATCTAAATGTTTGGTATCAGACCCCTTAAAAGAGCCACCTGCTGGTTTCTCAGAAAATTAGGAATCAATCTTTCTCCATACTAGCAATACTACTCTTTGGCGTATACTCAATTGATGCACAATCATACCACAAGAACTATGTTCATAGCAGCATGATTTGTAATAGGCAGAACCTGGAAACAACCTATATGCCCATTGATTGAAGAATGGATAAAGAAAATGTGGTACATTTATACAATGGAGCATTACTCAGTGGTTAAAAAAAATGACATCTTGAAATTTGCAGGAAAGTGGATAGAACTAGAAAAAAAAACATACTGAGTGAGATAACACAGGCCTAGAAAGACAAACATGGTATGTATTCACTCATGAGTGGTTATTAGATGTAAAGCAAAGGATAACTAAGCTATAATCTACAATCCTAGAGAAACTAGGTAAAACAGGGACCCTAAATAGGGACACATATGGAGGGTCCCAGGAAGGAAAATAGGTAAGAACTCCTTGGTAATCAGGGATGGGGTAATAAGGGAGGGAATAGGGGATAAAAAAATGATAAAGAAAACTATGTTGGGGGTTGGATGGCGGTATCTTGATTCCCAATGTAAGCGATATCTTGGTAGAGGGAGCAATTATAGATTCAGGGAGAAACTTGATGTTAGAGAAATTATTAAGAATTCACAAGGATGAACCTCCAGCTAAGACTCTTAGCAATACTGGACAGGGTGTCTGAAAGGGTCTTACATTTTAATCAGATTAGCAACAATCCTAATTGTCATAATAGACCCTACCTCAAATAATAGCTGGAAGCAGATGCCGTAACCCACAACCAAGCACTGGGCTGAGTTCCTGAACTTCAGTTGAAAAGTGGGAGAGGAGATCATATGAATAAGGGTGGTCAATAGCATGATGGGGAAAACCACAGACCTGACCTGAGCTAGTGAAAGCTCAAGAACTGTGGGCTGACAGCTGCAGAACCTACATGGGACTGATCTAGACCCTCTGAATATGATAGACAGTTATATGACTTGACCTGTTGTAGGGAAGAGGCCCTGACAGTCACACAAGAACCTATCCCAGATTCATGAACTAGCTTTTTCGAGCCCATTCCCGATGGGAGGATACCTTCTTCAGCCTTGATATGGGGGGAGGAATTTGGTCCTGCCTCAAGTTGGTATTGCAGACCTTACTGACTCCCCAAGGAAGGCCTTACAACCTTTGAGGAGTGGATAGGGTTTGGGAAAAGGGGAGATCGGGTAGTGGGAGAAGGGAGGTAAGAGAAACTAGGGTTGATAAATAAAATGAAATGTAAATTTTTAAATAAAAATTATGAGAAGAAAAGATCTGCCTGTTAATCCTGAATCAGGAAGACTTTCTTAAAAAGGAGTCTCACCTCTGCTTGCCTCTAGCAAATAGAGCCCGACTGAAAAAATTCGTCCACCAAGAAACCATTCTTGACTCTGTTCTTTTGTGTCCAGGATCCCTTCCCAAGCTCTCTCGGATTTTATGTGGATGTAGTTTCCAAACTTTGGGCACCATTAAGAGGCTGAAGTTTCTGTCCCACCTAGTCTTGCATCCATTCAGTCCCAAATAAACACAGAGAGGCTTATAATAATTTTAAAATATTTGGCGTATTGTTCGGGCTTATTTGTAACTAGTTCTTACAACTTAAATCAACCCATAATTCTTAGCTACGTTTATTCACATAGCTTGGTTCCTTTTCTCAGGTTCCTCACTTCCTTGGCAGCTTGATGGCGACTGCACCTCTGCTTTTCCTCTTCCTAGAATTTTCCTAGTCTGGTTGCCCTATATAAACTTCCTTCCTGGCTACTGACCAATCAGCAATTTATTCAACCAATACATATGAAAAATCTTTATAGTAAAAATAGAGCATTATCCCATAGCAAACATTTGTTTTACTTGGGATCTCAATCAACCTTGATAATAATTTGTAAATAATTGTTGTTGTGGGATACATATCTTTATTTATTCCTACTCCTTGAGACATATTTATCCTAATGAAATATGCCATTAAAATGGTCCTTAGTTGACAATTTATTTCATTTTTAAGGTACCCCAAAAGTCATCAGCACATAAGAATAATTTATATGCTTTTGTTTTAATTTCTCTGTAAAATAAGGAAGGTTAATTGAAAATTACAATTCTGCTGCTAATATTGTTAAGATTTATGGAATTTATTTGCATTTTACATGTGTATTCATAAGAAAAGGCTAGCCAGTTGAGAATGCATTAGAGATGACATTAGAATCAGAATGATTAGAAAATCATAAACATTTTAATAGATGTAGAAGAAATTAAGACACATGTGCTAAAGCAGTGCAATTTTATGATTGATTATTGCTGGAACTGAAAAGAAATTCATTCACCTTTAAAGGTGTTAAACATAGAGTTGATACAACTTTAAAACATGGAGAATAGATCTTTTATGGATGGAAGAAAATATATAAACTTTTTACTTTTAAGAACTTACTAAAATTGTTGAAGAAAACTCCAGTGTTAGAAGATTATAACCAATCCTCATAAAATGAGCATTCCAGTTTTCCTTTGAGACACTGAAATTCATAAAAACAGATGTTTATCCCATCCACCTCAGCAGGGTTCTTAAGACTACTGCTACAAAATCTTTGGTTATCTGTGACAGAGAAACTATATGATGTAAAACATGCATTGAAACCTCTGGCAAAAATGTGTGTTTTCATTTCTGAGCATATATTACAAATTAAGATGTAGTGTACTCTGGTACAAAAAGGACTCCTTTAAATTTAGGATCTATTGTTTTTAGTTTTGGCCCTGTTCCTATAAACTCTGCTACACAGCTAAATTATAGTTTAATTATCAAGTAAATGGGAATAAAAACATAAATGGTTTTTCAAAATCTCAGTTATATGATGGACTATGGTAACAGAATCAACGTTGTTGATAAGTATTTTGAAAAATGTAGCATTGCCATTTTGTGTAAAATGTTAATTTAATCAAAAGAACAACATGTGGTTTAGGATAAACTTTTAGAGTCAAAGGAAGAGAATTGCTCTTCCAATTCTAGCAGCAATGTAGAATTCTGATTGCTTTAGCTCTTTCAATATAATTTCCTTTTCTTAAAATGTGTGGTAAGATTTCTATAACCACAGAATAGTGTTACATTTTCAGTATCAATTTGGGTACAAATAGACTCTGAAGTACTCAAGAACAATAATATAAAAATAATCAATAAATGTCATTATTCTGTTATTCACAAAATAGGCATGATGTTAAAATTGAACCATATATGTTTGTGTGTGAGAGAGAAAAAGAAAGGGAAAGTTTTATCATATATATATACATACATACATTTTTTTTTCCTCCCAAAATTCAGTTTTGTCCTCCCAAATTCTTTCTCAATTTATTTGGTAAACTTAAGGGCATTTCCATAAAATCCTATCATTTTGAGATATATTGAATGAAAACATGCCTTCTGTTTTGAAATATCTGCTTAAATTTATGACAACTGAAAAGAGCTAGCACTTGTCTTTAAAGTATATAATTTTCCAAGGAAAGAGTAAGAAGTATATTTCTATAGAAACTTTTATCTCATTTAATCTGTTTGTTCTTTGAAGTTCCTAATTTAAAAAGATAAGAATGTCTTCCTAATTGTTAAATGAAAGTTGTTCTTGTAAAATATATTTATTTCTGCTTTAATGTCCATCAATCAAAGAAGGTAAATGAAACCTTCATTTAAACTATCATTATAGAAATGAATAACTTCTAGTGACCTCGTCACCTGAAGTTACTATTACCTCAAAAGCTGATAATGAAATTTGCTTTTAAAGGCTGAAGAATTAAATTAATTGTTAATAAATATTTTAATACATAACTAATTACTAAGAGAAATCAATTCATCATGGATATCAATAAGAAGATGTCAGCCAAATTATGTTTACCTACCTCAGACATAGTATTTTTCATCTTTCTAAATGATAAAGTGAAGTTTGTGACTGTGGAATTAATTGGATTATGGCATTCTCCTTAAATGATCTTGATAAATGTTTAGACATAAATGAGATTAAAAATCAGTGCTGACACAGTTCAAACAAGTTATGCAGTTGATGACTAAGCAAATATTGTACATGAATTCAGAATTTCAGTTGAAAAAAATATTTTTCTTGGCATTACAACTATTTTTTTCTTACTAATAAAACTATATATGCCTAAAAGGGACTATTCTATCCAATTAGAAACATAATTGCAAAACAAACTGAAAAACTATTTCTGTGACTGGTTTCTTTTAGAAAAATATACTTCTAAAATATTTAGACAAGAATGCAAGTAGTAATGACAAAAAATGATACTATAAATTCTGTTGTATTTCATGAATTAATTTGTTAATAGAATAAAATTACAAAGGTTATTGATACATTCAGTTGATTATTTCCTGGGGCAAGCTTAATAAAAATACTAAAATTTACTTTTTACTTTTAATATCTCCTATGCTAAAAACTTATTGTTTTAAGCATGTGACTTTACTGAAGATACCTGCATGTTAACAGACAAGTTTATATGCAACACCATATCCACCTAGTGCAGCACTAATTCTAAAACAAAATAAGTTCATAAGAAACTGTTGATTTCATATGCTCAACAGTATGGGATATGTTGTCATTTACTTTCATATCTTTAAATTATTTATTCTCTGAAAGAAAAAAATGAAAAGAAAATTAACTAGAAAATTATGACCATGGAAAATGAGTTTTTCTTTTACTATGACTCCTACCTGATGTACATCAAACTGTGTTACCATAAAACATACCACTTATACACTAACAATATTTTGAGTCTAGAATACCTTAAAAACAGCAAACACTGGCGAATCTCTGTATCCTCCCTCTATTTGACAAATAGAACGGTATAAAATTTCTTTTCACAATGGAGCTTTTCATGTGTAAATAAAATTTGCATTCACTGACCCTCCTTCTTCTGTATAAAAAAAGGAGACCTTCACAACCACAGTTAGTATCAAGACAATTTATGTAAAGAGTTCTTTACTACTTGCTACAGAGATTTGCATTGGTATGGATTTTGATTTATTGATATACATTTAAGGTAAATTTTGTTATACTCTATATGTATATTTCTGCCCTTGATTAAGGTATTGGGTTTGTATAGTTCATTTAAAAATGTATTGTGTAATTAAGAAATAAAGGTTAATAGATAGACATCTATAATAGTCAAGAAGGGGAAAGGATATGGGAGGTCCTTCTGTCTATATATTGCTTTCATTGGTTAATGAATAAAGAAACTGCCTTGGCCTATTGATATGGAAGAACTTAGGTAGGCGGGGAAAACTAAATGGCATGCTGGGAGAAAGGAGGCAGAGTCAAAGAGACACCATGGATCCTCTGCCTGAGACAGAACGCCAGTTAGAATCTTTGTTGGTAAGCCACTGAACATGGTGATATACAAATTAATAGAAATGGGTTAAGGTAATATAAGACTTAGACAATAATAAGCTAGAGCTAATGGACCAAGCAGTGTTTTAATTAATACAGTTTCTATGTGGTAATTTTGGGGATAAGCTAGCCAGGAAGCCGAGACGAACAAACAGGCCCTCCTCTTACAACTATGCAACTACTGTTTAGTTTCTTGCATTTGTGTGCTACTCCTTTCCCTCAAACCTTTATTCCTTGGAATGAAACATGCCACAGTAATCTCTGGGGTACTAATTGGCAAATAAAGAATGTAACAAAATTTTACATTGAGAATTAAGATGGAAAATAAATGAACATATATATATATATATATATATATGTATATATGAAGAAGGATGCTTAAAAGAAATCCCACACTAGTTCAGAAGTGAGAAATAGATGGTTATTTATTTAGGAGTAGACTCACAAATCAGAATCCTCTGCTTGACAGAGATCAGAAACTGAAATCCACAACCAGAACAGAGAGGCTGGAAAAGAGTTTGGACGCATGCTCTACATCAGCATATATAGTATAAAAGGCCATGCCCCAGTGGGCAGGTAACCACTAACTGTAAGTCTTCCTACAGAACCTCCCCCTTTTGTTTAAATAAGAGAGTTCTAAGCCTAGTACAAAATTGTATACAATAAGAACAAATGTATTCAATAATTATCCTATCCTAACTAGTTTAATTCTTGTATAATAAATAACTTGGCCAAGTCATAAGAGGAAAGTCACTACAACTATCTAGTCTTAAACCCCTTTGAAAATCTGAGAAGGGAAATAATATTACTTGAGTAAGCAGGAAGTGCAATCAAGCAACTTCTAAAATGTGCAACAAATGACAGAGACAACTGGCTACCTGGACAATCACCCAAAGTCTCATTTGCAACGTTGAAATAACCAACTTTGGCTAAGGACTTAGAGTAACTGACAGACCATTTTCAATGGCACAAAATTGTTCAAAACTGTCTTTCCCAGTCTTGGCAAGATTTGACAGTCCTGCTTATCCATTTCTGGATATAATGTATCTTGTCAGTGATTGAGGCATGGGCATTTCTTTGCCCAAAGGCCAGTTTTGCCATGATGAAAACAAGCTCCAAGTGGTGTGTCTTCGGTGCTTAACATTCTCTAGGGAATAGATCCTTGCTGCCAGGAGCAATTGTGCCTCTCTTCCACAGAACTCTAAATTATTTAAATGTCATATTCTACAGCTCTTTGAAGTTGTTGAAGATTACCTATCTATGCGGAATATAATCTCTATGTATTTAAAGAACCTGATTAGTCTAACGATAAGTATGACAAACATAGATGACTATTGATCTATAATCCTTAGTACCTATATAACTTAAAGACTAAGACTTCATATTAGAATATTATACAATGAATAATTGTGCAACAAATGAGTACAATGACCTCAACATGTAAACAATGTATAAGTAAGTATCTTGGTCAGAGTTTGAAATGGACATTGCAATATGATAAATATATATCAATATATAAAAATGTTTTAAGCAGAAGTAGAAGCATGCATGCATGCAATATTCAATAAAATCTAACTTTTTATCAATATCCAAGATTCTATACCAATATAATGGCCTACAAATAATAACTCCCAAGTATTCACTCAATTACTCATTACTATTATTAGTGTGAGTATGTTCACACTAATCTATTATTCCATGCAAATGTATATTTTTTTCAAAGAGATTCCTGAACCTGCAAAATTTCCCCAACCTACCCCCAACCTTATACCAATTATAATCAACTACTAAATGATGTCCCTAACTCTGAGGAAAAACTTTATTGGGAGAGGGGAATTTGTGTTCTAGAATTACATCCAGCTGTTATGGGGGTGATGTTCTTTCTATGGTATCCTGTGAAAATAAAATGATGGTTAACTTCCAAGATTCATGTCTGGTATGATTGCAAATAGTCTCTGAGTATTTGTTGGATGTCTGACCAGAACATTGTAAAAATGTTCACCATTTCAGCTAATCAAGTTGGAACCATCTTGAGCAGCTGGTACCCAAAACAGGTCTTGTAGTAGTGCTATCAGCATGGTGACATCAAATCAACCAGGTAGAGTTGTTGTCGGTCCCCATCTTCTTCCTGGAAACTTCAAAGTTTACTCCAGGAAAATTCATTTTTCATTGTATAAAACATTGTTTATATAGACATATAATTACATATATATTAATTTGTTTGTTTGTTTGTTTCAAGAAAGGTTTCTCTGTAGCTTTTATGCCTGTCCTGGAACTAGCTCTTGTAGACCAGGCTTACCTCAAACTCAGAGATCCACCTGCTTCTGACTCCCAAGTGCTGGGATTAAAGGTGTGTACCCACACTGACCGGCCAGACATATATATTTAATGAAAGGTACAAGGAAGACAAAAATAGATATGAAGAAAAGTAAATTGTTTTTCTAAATTCTTTTTTTTTTATTCTGGCCTATATCATGGCTCCTGACATAAGACAGAAACACTATTTTTTTTATATTTTAACAACATGCTTGGATTTAGAGAAGGACAAAGCCAGTGTCCATCTCCAAATCCAACTCTATATATTCACACACACACATATGAATATATGTATATATGAATGAATGTATATGTTGTAACACTTGTACTTATGAATCATATTCAATTTTCTTGATGATCATTATTTTGTAGTTAATTTTCTATCTATCAGCATTCAAATATCCAGTGTCTCTTGAATTTTTAAAGATGAGTATTTTCCTGCAAAGACAAGAACAGAACCCTGCCCCAACACTTATGAGGTTTCCTTACCATCTGTATGGTTGTCACCATTGTGGATGAGCTGTCATTTCTACTTTTCAAGAGGTTTCTCCTTTTCAAACCGAATCTTTATTAATTTTGGTGGCATCCATAGTTTTTCTTCCCCTGTGCAAACAAGAGCAAAACCCCTTCCCCAATGCAGCACATCTCCTGGCTTCCATTGTGAGGTCAGCGCATCCTTGAAATAAACTGACTGATTTAATTCAGAAGACTTTTCTATTATCCACTGTCTCTCTGCTGCTGTTGTCCCTTTCTCATTAGCGTTAAGAAAATTCAAGGTTAATAAACTGTATGAAATCTATTTCTGAGGGCATTTTCCACCCCTTTATAGTTCAGTTTGATCTTTCTCTAACAGCCTGACCTGTAGGATTGTGTAGTATGCCTGTTATATGCTTACTATTATAATAAGCAAAAAATGGTTTCATTTTCCTAGAGACATATGCTGGACCATTATCTGTCTTTATTTGTACAGGTATACCCATGATGGCCATAACTTGTAATAAATATGTGAGTACTCAATCAGCCTTTTCTGAGTTTAAAGCAGTTGCCCACTGAAAACCTAAATAAGTATCAATGGTATGGTATACATATTTTAATTTTCCAAATTCCTCAAAGTGGAACACATCCATCTGTCAGATTTCATTCCTTTGAGTACTTCGGGTTAGTCCCTGCAGGTAGTGGTGTTTCGCTTTATAAAGAGCAAGTAGAGCTTCTCTTTATAATCTCCTTAGCTTGTGTTCATGTAATAGAAAACTCTTTCTTTAAACATTTCTTATTGACATGCTATTTTTTATGAAATTCTGAGGCCTGCAACACATTTCCGTTCAATAATTGATCAATTTCTGCATTACCTTGTGCTAGAGGACCTGGCAGACTTGTATGGGATTGGATGTGTGTTATGTATATAGGACAAAGCCTATTCCTGATTCTGTCTTGCACCTGGATAAATAATGAAGTCAACTCTGTATCATCTGGTATAAATTCAGTGGTTTCAATATGCAAGACAACTCTTTCTGCATATTATGAATCAGTAGCTATATTAAGAGTTTCTTTAAAATCCCTTAGCACCATGAGAATAGCATAAAATTGACTTCTGAACAGAATTATAAGGGTTTTGTTCCACTTTACTTAATTCTTGTGATTTATATCCTGCCTTCCCTGATTTGTTTGCATCAGTATAAAATGTAAGGGCTCCAGTTATTGGAGCATTACTTACAATTTGGGGAAGAATCCAAGAAATTCTCCTTATAAGGTCAAGTCTATTGCTTTTGGGATAGTTGCTACTAATTTCTCCTGAAACATTAGCACAAACTCTTTGCCATGGTTTACTGTCTATGCATAACATTTTTATTCCTTCAGTAGTGAAAGGCACAAAATCTCTGCTGCGTCTATACCTGCTAATTGATGAATTCTCAATTTACCTTTTATAATTAATTCAGATTCTTTTTCCACATAAGTTTTTATTTTTTTAACTTGGTTTATGTGGTAAAAAGATCCATTCTAATATAATATCATCTCTCTGCATTAAAATTCCTATAGGAGAATTTCTAGAAGGCAATATGACTATAATACAATTAAGATTTGGATTTACCCTATTCACATGTACCTACTGTAATTTCTCCTCAACAATTGTCAATTCCTTTTCTGCTTCAGCTGTTAATTCTCTGGGACTATTCAAGTCTTTATCACCATCTAAGCTTTTGTTTGAAAATATTATTAGATCAGGTGTTATCCCAACATCAAGTCATAGACTGGAAATATCTCCTAACAATCTTTGAAAGTGATTAAGAGTCCTCAACCGGTCTCTCCTTATTTGTGTCTTTTGTGTTCTAATTTTCTGCAAACATATTTTATAACCTAGGTAATTGAGAAAATCTCCTCTCAGTATTTTTTTCAGGAGCAATTTGTAATCTCCATTTTGGCAAAACTTTCCTTACTTCTTCAAACATTCTCTCTAAAGTATCCATGTTTGAATTAGATAGCAAAATGTCATCCATGTAATGGTAAATTATATTCTTAGGAAATTGTTTACATATTATTTCCAATGGCTGACTTACAATGTATTGGCACAATGTAGGGCTATTTAGCATTCCTTGTGAGAGGAAAGTCCATTGATATCTCACAGTAGGCTGAGAATTATTATAGGTAGGCACTGTGAAGGCAAATTTTTCTCTATCCTTTTCTTGTAAAGTTATAGTGAAGAAACAATCGTTCAAATCAATAACTATAAGAGGCTCTCCTTGTGGTAATAGAGAAGGCAGAGGGGTTCCATATTGTAGAGGGCCCATAGGTTGAATTATCTTATTGACAGCTCTTAGATTGATCACCATTCTCCATTTACCAGATTTTTTTTTTACAACAAATATGGGAGAATTCCAAGGGCTGTTTGATTCTTCAATATGGTGAGCATCTAGTTGTTCTTGTACCAGGTTTTCTAAAGCCTGCAACTTATCTTCAGCTAGAGGCCACTGCTTAACCAATATAGCCTTCTCTGGTAACCATTCTAAAGGTAGTGCTGTTGGTACCTCTAAAGGTTTGCTAGTTGCTTTATGTTCTTTTACATCCTGAATGGCTGCTGACCTTTGTGTATAGTAACTTATAATATCCTTCCCATAATTTTGAGTTCCTGGGACTGCAAGAATGTTAATCCAGTTATTCCAATGCTGCAGCAGGTCACAACCCCATAAATTTACTGCAATATAGCCACATATGGCCTCAACTTCCCTCTTTAACTTTCTGGCCCAATACATTCAACCCATCTTGTGCTTTGTTTAACTTGAGATACAGTTCCAATTCCTAGTAATTGAATATCTGTCTCTTGAAGAGGCCATTTTGGATGCCAAGATTCTGGAGTGATGATACTCACATCCATACCTGTGTCTATCATACTAACAATTACAATGCCATTTATATGCACTCTCAGCTTTGGTTTTTGATCATTTATAGAAGTCTGCCAGAATATACATTTCCTATTGGAATTTTTGACTTAACCTCCATGTTTCTGCCATCATCTAGAAGAGTATGGTCTTTTACAGAAGGCTCTGGATTTTTTAATTTTGCTGGTGAGACATGTCCTCCACAGTTACTGGGAATGACTGCCCACTTTTGGTTTTGGGGCCTGTGAGAAGCCCCTCAAGGGGTTTCCCAATGATAATGGGTTGCCTTGTCTGTCTTTTGTTGATCTGCATTCATGTCCAATGTCGGCCTTTGCCACACCTTCTATATATACCTGAGGGCTGAGACCTCCTCTTTTTGCCATTCTCAGAGGAGATATTATTCCTAGGAATTCCTTGTCTACAATCTCTTCTCAGATGTCCTATTCTACCACAATTAAAACATTTGGCATTTTGATGTCTCCTCATTCCTTTGGATTTTGCTTCTCCTACCCAAGATTATAGTTAAATGTCTCAATGTTCATTGTATGAAGGATCCATTCATTCATAGGTGCTGATCTTACCTTTAAAGATCCAAGTATCTTTTTGCATTCTATGTTGGTCTTTTCAAAAGCCAGAGATTCAATAAGTACTGATCTAGCATCTGGGTCTGTTATTGCTATTTGTACAGTCTTAGTTAATCTTTGTAAAAAGTCAGAAAAAGGTTCTCTCTGGACCAGTTTATCCCTGGTATATGAGTCAATTAGCTTTTTTGGTTCTTAAATACTGTCCCAAACATTTAAGGCTGCTTTGTAGCATAGGGACAAGTTTTGTTCATTGTAAAGAGCTTGAACCTGTAGGTCAGCCTAAGGGCCTTCAGCAAGAATTTGATCTTGGGAAGTCTCAAATACATATGCTTTTCTCTGTTGTTCCAAAATTTTTGCTTCTTTTCTGAAATAAATTTTAAACATTAATTGAGGTCCATTATCCAGGACTGCTGAAACTAATTGAAAGAAATAATGTGGTGTTGCTTTGATGTGAGAAGCCCAAGTCTTTATAATCTCCTTGAAAAATGAGGAATGTAAGTCATAAGTTACAACAGCTTTCTTAATTTCTTTTAGTTCATTCATTACTATAGGTATCTATATACCTTCTTTGGATCCTTTGGGGCCTATAGAACTTGATGCTTTGTCAGAGTAGATTACAGGGAAGGAAGCTAAAACCTTGGATAAGTCATCTCTGACAGCTACTGGTGATGTTGAATCCAGTCCTTGTGCCTTCTTTCCCTGTTCATCAGCTCCAATAATTTCCTCAATTATTTCAAATTTTTTTATTATTGTTTTTGTAAAGCCTGAATCTCCTGGTCTATATATATTTCTAGTGATTTCATTGAGGCTTCTAGCCTCTAGTCCTCATTTTGCACATGTGATTCCAAAGTCTGCACTTTCGACTTTAAAAATAACATCTCATCCTTGGACTTGAATTGCATGCAGATTGACATCCTGGAGAGACAGTCTGTTGGCTAACTTATCATAAACTTTTAAACAAATTTTGATTCAACAGTATGAAATCTTTCAGATAACTTCTTAGTACTCATAGATATGGATTCAATTTTGTCTATAAAATTAATGTTATCCTTTTTAATATTATTAAATTTTTCAGATAACTTTTGATTTTTGATGGTATTAATCCTGTCAACTAGCTGTTCATTATTAATTTGTAAAGACTGTATCATTCCTAAAAGTGCCATATTCTTTCTTAATGATAGAATATGGAGAAGAAAACTGAATCCCAATACCCAATAAATTGAAGTATCACCATACCCATATAAACCTTGCATAATATAACCCATAGTATTAGCAAAAAGTTACTAAAAGTTGCAATATTAATGAAGTTTGCCATATTGATTTATTAATTACATGTTATGTGATCCAGTAAATTGCAATCTTTATAGTACAGCAGATGTCATGGATGCAGAGCTGTAACTAGAAACAATGCAAGAGGTGGCAACAGAAAAGGTCTTGGGCTGCCTTAGTTTCTGAGCCTCTTTAGTTTTCTGTCTTGGTACTGGTTAAATACTGAGAAATATGCTTTGCTTGACAAATTAAAAGCATTTAAATCAATTCCATACACGGAGTAAGAAAACCAGAACTCACAGGCAAGGAGCAGAAACTGGAAGCTGCTCAAGTTGCCATGCTGCAAGTAACCGTGCTAAGAAATGCAACAGTCATGCGTGTGCTTGGGAAATTTCGAGTTGCCACATGCAGTAAACTCCACTGTTGCAGGAATTGCTTAGGTAAAAGAAAGGCAAGTGGGCATGGTTTGGAGACTGTCTGGGCAGTGAACCGGCTAGGTCATTAGGCCGTCCACTGGTAGGCATGGAGTCCAAATGCACATGGGTGCCAAATGAAGAAGGATGCTTAAAAGAAATCCCACACTAGCTCAGAAGTGAGAAATAGATGGTTATTTATTTAGGGGTAGACTCACAAATCAGAATCCTCTGCTTGAACAGAGATCAGAAACGAAAATTGCATCCAAAAGAGACAGGCTGGAAAAGAGGCTAGATGCATGCTCTACATCAGCATATATAAGAGGCCATGTCCCAGTGGGATGGTAACCATTAGCCGTAAGACTTCCTACAGCATATACATATATGATGAGAAAATTTTAGTTAGATCACATATAATTTAAACTAAATTAGAATTTGACCAAGTAACTAGTATTGTATAAATAATCACAACATATAAAGTGTGTACCATATATGTTGGAATTATTTATTTGATAACATTATTTTCTAGAATTTCATAACTAGAATACTGTATTTAAATAATCACCACCCATTTTTCCTATCCAACTCTTTCTGTGCCTTTTCCTTTATCAGGTTCATGATCTTTTCTACTTTAACTTTAATTTCACACACACATAGATACATACACAGGCACATACACAGAGACACACACACACAGAGAACCTCCAAGTCCCTTTGGTGTTACACAGGTATGTATGTGACTTGAGTAGGGCTGACCACTAATGATTTGACAACCTACCAGGGGCCTCGTCCTTGGAAAAGACTGCTTCTCTCAGTCATAGTTTCATTAATTGCCTGTAGCTCAATATCTACTGGCATGGCCTTGTGAGATTCACCCCACCCAATGCTACATAAATATGCCTAAATGTATCCTTGTTCAGATTTCATTTAGGCAGCCTTATTATTGAGTTATTATGGTTGAAGCTTTCCTGTCATTTGCCAGGACACATTCTCACAGCAGATATTTTTGGTCCTCTGGATTTTAACAATCTTTCTGCAACCTCTTCTCTGATTTTTTCTGTGACATTTAAGTGTAAGGTGCTACGTTGTAGATGTACCAATTGGGTCTGTGCACCCCATGATTAACTATTCTCTGCATTTTGACGAGTTGTAGTTTTTTTAAAAATGTTTTTGTGCGTTGCAAACAGAAACTTCTTTGATGAGGACTGAGAGCTATGCTTATCTTTGGGTATAGATGGAGGCATTTAGAATATAGTTAGTAATTATGCTAGTCTGTAAACTTGTAGTAATACAAACTACTCTGTTGATGGAGAGAGGGCCCGCTTTTGATCCCAGCCGCCCGGCTAGCATACACCCGAAATAACCACACAAAATTGTATTAATTAAATTATTGCTTAGCCCATTATCTCTAGCCTCTTATTGGCTAACTCTCACATCTTGATTTAACCCATTTCTATTAATCTGTATCACCACGTGGCAGTGGCCTACAGGGAAAGAATCCACATGTCTGTCTCTGGCAGCTCCATGGTGTCTCTCTGACTGTGCTTTCTTCCTCCCAGAATTCAGTTCTGTCTTCTCCACCTACCTAAGTTGTGCCCTATCAGGCCAAGCAGTTTCTTTATTAAGTGACCAATGAAAGCAACACATAAACAGAAGGAACTCCTACATCATTTCCCCTTTTCTGTTTAAACATAAAGGAAGGCTTTAACTTTAACACAGTAAAATTTCATATAATAAAACAGTTATCAAGCAAGAACTACAGTTACCATATTTATATCTCCTTTATCTTTTATCACAACTAAGGAAAACTATAATAATAACTATCCATTCTTCAACTCCATCAAAGACTCCAGAAGGATATAATATTACCTAAGAAAACAGGAAGTGCATTGTATGCAACTTGCAAAACTCTAGAAATGACAGAGACATCTCACTGCCTGGACAGTCACCCAAAGTTATTCTGTATCATTGGGGGATCCATCTTCAGCTCACAGGCCCATAGTATCCAGCAGACTTTTCCATGAAGCAGGAAAATTCAAAGACAGTTCAGTCACTTTCTTCTGTATCCTACAGAATGTTTAGCAGACTCTTTGATAAATCATCTCACCTTTAGGCAAGTTCAGCAGTCCTTTCTCTGTGGGTTGTTCATGTCCAGTTTATGCAACAATCTGGGAAAGAGCAGTTTCTTCCCCAATTGGCTAAACAACTCCATAAGGAGCCTCTTCAATGACCGTCTTCCTCAGGAAGTAGCATGGTGCTGCCAGGAGCAGATGTGTCTCATTGTCATGAAAAGCCCTAAGTTATTAAAACATTTTAAATGCCATATTCTGTAGTCTTTGAAAGATATGAAGAATTCCTACCTAACTGAAATATATCTCTACATATCTAGAAAATCTAAATAACATGACTACAAACTTGATTATTTTCAATGATTATCCATTAACAACCTATATTTCCTAATTATACATTACATTTTTAAATGAACTACACTATCACAATACCTTAATCAAGAGAAGAAATATACATATACATTTAACAAAATTGACCTTAAATTTGTGTCAATAAGTCAAGATTTATACCAATGTAAATTATTCATATCTTTATCATATCCCCCTTTAAATGTAAAAGAACATTTATAAACAATATTTGGGGATATTGGAATAGGTTTTTCTCTCCAAACTGCTTCATGCTGTATGAGGGCGCTGTTAATCAGTCTTTCATGTTGTATCCTATGTGCTAGGATCATCTCAGTCAGCAGTCAAGCAAAGTAATTTTTTTAGGGTATTCATGGCAACCTTTCAGGAGGGTATGGCCCATGCAACCATATTCACCTGGAGGCAATGCATAGGTTCTTATCTTCTGAAGTCAAGATACATTTATAATATACATGTTGGCTTAGTTTAGCAGCTCATACAATGAAATGTCTCTCTATACTTAGCTCCCTCACAGTCAAAAAATTCAAAAATAACACAATAATATACATAATGCAGACTCTCTGTGAATTTTCCATTTCTATGTGGCTTATTTTTCTTTACTTCTTTTAATCTATAACTATCTGTATTCCTTCTCTTGAAAGACTTTACCATTTTTCTTTAAAGCATTAACTTTATTTTATGACTCTCTATACTTTTTCTTCTCTCTCCCAAGCCTACTTACATTTATCCAACATTGTGACCCATTTAGCAGTCTTTTATGTCTGAATCTGTCCTATTGTGAATCTCTAATTCTTTACTGTCCAGGAGTACTTCTTAAAATGCTAAGCGCTTCTTGAACCTTAAGCTGCACCATTAATAAGGGTTATACGGTAATGCCTATTTGCCAGCTCAGTCTAAACTTAAGCTGTGCTGTTGTTATTGTAAATACTGTAGTTCCTGCCCTCACTCTGCACATTCTAGCATGGCGGAGCTGCTTGATGTCTCTGAGCAGCACATACTGGCCAACTTTCAGGCACACAGCTGGTCCACGTTGCCATCAAGAAAGCTGCAGCAATCTTCTCACAAACTCCATCCAAATGCTCTGTCTTCCGCAAGAGACAGAGGCTGCACTGGCAGCACAGCCCAGAAAGCCGGTATTTTAAAACTGCCACTTTTTTCCTGCTTTGGCTGCTGAGCCAGGAAAATCTCTTTATGGGCTGCGGCAAGCAGCCAGCAAACAGCAAGAAGTTGTGTTAAATTCAAGATGATTATGGTATGTATTCATTCATTAGTAGACCCTAGCCATAAAACAAAGGACACTAAGCTTTGAGCTCACAAGCCCAGAGAAGCCAAATAGCAAGGTGAACCCAAAGATCCTCTTGGAAATTGGAAGCAAACAAAATTGCCAGGCAAAAGTTCGGAATACAGGGGTAGGGATAGAGGTGGGGGGAGCAGAGAGGGGGGAAGGAGAAGGGAGAAGGGAAGGACTGGGGAGAGCTTGGGGGAGTGGGAGGGTGGAGATTAAGGAAAGGTGAATATTGGAGAAGGGAATAAGATATCTACATTATTGGAGTCATTTTAGGACTGGCAAGAAACTTGGCTCTAGAGGAGATCCCAGGTGTCCACAGGGATGTCCCCAGCTAGGTCCTTGGGCAGCAGTGGAGAGGGTGCCAGAACTAGCATTGTCCCATAGTCACACTGATGAATATCTTGATCACATCCATAGAAATTTGTCCAATGGATAGAGATAGAGACAGAGACCCACATACACACCAGAGCAATGGATTGAGCTCTCAAGGTCCAGTCAAGGAGCAGAAGGTAGGAGAAGATGAGCAAGGAAGTTAGGACCATGAGGGGCTGGACCACCCACTGAGACAGTGTGCCTGATCTAATGGGAGCTCACCAAATCCAGCTGGACCGGGACTGAATGAGCATATGATCAAACTGAACTCTCTAAATGTGGCTGCCAATGAGGGCAGAATGAGAAGCCATCAACAATGACACTAAGACCTATCTCCCCTGCATGTATTATCTTTTTGGGAACCTAGTCGATTTGGATGCACACCTTCCTAGGACAGGATGGATGGGGGAGGGCCTTGGACTTCCCACAGGGCTGGTCACCATGCCCTCTTTTAAGGAAGCAGTGGGAGGGAGGGGGGAGTGGGAGGGGACTGGGAGAAAGGGAGGAAATGTAAATTCTTTTTTTTGAATGAAAAAAATAAAAGAATATGGGAAAAAAAGAAGTTGTGTTAAACTCTGAATTTTTTTTTTAATTCCCTTTTAATCCCTCTTAGGTTTTATGTGGAGTTAGCTGGCCACGTTGGACCGCTAATTGTTGATGGAGAAAAGGCCGTCTTTTGGTCCCAACTACCCGGCTAGCTTACACCAGAAATAACCACACAAGAATTGTATTAATTAAATTACTGCTTGGCCTGTTATCTCTAGCCTCTTATTGGCTAGCTCTCACATCTTGATTTAACCCATTTCTATTAATCTGTATCACCATGTGGCAGTGGCCTACAGGGAAAGAGTCAGCACATCTGTCTCTGGCAGCTCCATGGTGTCTCTTTGACTCTGCTTTCTTCCTCCCAGAATTGAGTTCTGTCTTCTCTGCCTACCTAAGTTCTGCCGTACCAGGCCAAGTAGTTTCTTTATTGATTGACCAATGAAAGCAACACAAAAACAGAAGGACCTCCTACACAACTCCTCTAAAATCCAAGACATACCTACCCATGGAAAGCTGAACAGATTTCCAGTACCATGAATTTGCCTCCTTTTGCACTAGCCTTAAGTCTAATTAGACAGATGGTGGTTATGCTCAGGATATGAGTGCCACTGTTGACCATTAGTGATATCTTGCCATGCTGGTTTTTGTTCTGGTTCATAGGCATCACAGCTAGGAAAGACAATGGATTGTTTTTCTGATTTGTCTACTTTCATAGCACCTTCTGACACTATGCAAGTAGGTTATCAAGAAGGAAGAATATAGGGCAGTTCAAGCATGTGGAATTATTTCTTTGTCTCTGCAAATTTTACATTCTTATATGTAAACATCTAATATTATGAAATATAATATTTCAAATGCTTAAATTCAAGTTAAAATTCTGCAGCTGTTTTTAGATTGTGAACATGTGGAATAGAGTTCTTTGTTAAATAATAAAAGAAGTGCTTTATAGTTCTATTATATGCAATTAGTTTTCTCCCAACATGGTAGTATCTGTCTTTAACTTCAGCACTTGAGAAGCAGAGCAGACGGATTTCTGTGTGTTTGAGGCCAGCCAAGGCTACAAAATGAGATCCTATTTCAAACAACAAGAATACAGCCAAAACAACAAGAAAAGCAAAACAAATAATTTATATTTTTTATGTTCTTTTTTCAATAGAAATCCACCATTGCACAAAGTGAGTTCATAAGTATAATCATAGATTTCTCTGGAAAAAAAAAGATGATAAAAGACTTCTCGGGCACGTAGTTTGAAAAATGGTGAGTTAGAAAATATAACTATATTTCTTTGCTATATTATCTCAGAGCCTTTAAAATCAATATTGATTATCAGCCCTTGTAAAATGTTTCACAAAGCACATTTTATTTAAATGCATTGCTTAGCTAATAAGTGTTTGTCAATAATGATACATTTGTCTGAATGAATATTTCAGGTACCTTGTAAAACAAACTGATTAATCTTCTTTATTTTTCATAAGTAGGTATACATATCATCAAAATGATCATTTCCCAGTTTAGAACAGGTCCTAGTACTAGATCTGGTACTATATGTTCTTGGACTTTGATAAGGAAAAAAATATTTCAAAAGGGAAAGATCGATTAAATTCCTTAAGCTTCATTTTTTGTGAATACATAGTATTTTAGCAATATTCAGCACTTCTGGTGCCAGTCTTCCTTATACTTTGAGTTATTCCTTACACTTTTTGCATTTATCATTGCTGTGAATACTTGATCAGTAGACTATAGAATGCCAATTTATAATATTTTCTGCATCTCTGAACATGTGTCAGGAGAAATAAAAGAGAATTCTTTCTCTGATTGTCACTGTGATTTCAGAGAGTGTTAGCACATTTTCAGCATCCTTGCTAATAGTCTGCATCAGTTTTAACAAGCCAGGTTCAAGAAGAAACTTTTTGTTTCAAACTTAGAGTTTGTCATTATTTTGAGGTTCATTAGTCTAATTAGTTATAGCATTGTGCTAATGAGTCCAAGGCCACTGACTTCAGCCACATATAGGGCAGGTAATTCTGTAAAAATTATCATGTTTCCACCCACACTGGACCCTCTGCCACTAACAAAGAATCTAAGAAATGTGTATTATTTGTACAATAAAGGATCTCTATTACCACTCTAAAAAACAATAAAATGGGGAAAAAACGCAGATATGCAGACACACATACACATACATACCCCCCACAGAGACAGACAGAGAGACAGAGAGAAGATAGAGAGGGGTGAAAAACTTCAAAATTTTACTACTTTTGAACTGATGCTCTATTCTCTTGAATACAAGTAAAGCTGCTCTCTCTCTCTCTTGTTTGTTTCTTTGAGACAGGGTTTTTTTGTGTAACATCCTTGGCTGTCCTGGAAATCCCTTTGTAGAATAGGCTAGCCTTGAACTAACAAAAATCCACCTGTCTCTGCCTTCCAAGTCCTGAGATTAAAGGTGTGTGCCACCACCACCTGGCAAGTCTGAATACTTTTAATTGTAACTTAATATACACAATACTACAGCAAACCCAGAAAGCAATTTTCTCATGGGCTAGTGCTACTTTTTAAAGTTTAGCTATTCTGTAGTTTTACAAAGAGCTCCATCCACTTTATTTTACTACACAAAACATGGTTCTAATCTCTTCTCAGAGCACATTGTAAATAAAACAAAAGTGCAAAACTTTAGCATAAATATTGAATATAATTGTGATCATTTTCTAGCTTTTGTCATTTAAAATATCAAAAATAATACCTACTTTGGAGAAATGTTTTATGGTTGACATACTCCTTTTTTAAAAATAAAATATATTTAGCAGTTCAAAGTGGAAAAATCTGGGAGTAAATTGTCAGCATATACATAAAAATAAGGACTAATTTGGTAATTTTTTATTTAGTATACAATACAAAATTCCATTTCATTTTATTTCTTAGGAATTTTATACATCCTTTAATGGAATGTACTTATAAGAATTGAGTCACATGACCAAAGCCCAAAATTTTTATACAATTTCCAAGTTGAGAAAAGTCACTCATATGGAAAAATTATATATTTTCTATGCTTTAATAAAAGGAAAAACACACTCCAAGTTTGATTTATACATACTGTTTATTTAGTATAGACATACTGGTTAAGATTTTTCTTTCAGCATTGGGTATGGTTAAGAATAGTATTTCAGTAGGATTCAGAAATTAACATTTTTGGACTCAAAATTTAAATTATCAGAGAATATTCTGTTAACTACAGAGGCTATCACAT
The DNA here is from genome assembly GCA_004026605.1 of Ondatra zibethicus. Taxonomy (NCBI): domain Eukaryota; kingdom Metazoa; phylum Chordata; class Mammalia; order Rodentia; family Cricetidae; genus Ondatra; species Ondatra zibethicus. The sequence continues at coordinate 17,623 of PVIU01007651.1, read as the reverse complement.
ACCTCACATTTAATACTTAGAGAAAAGAAGCTGGAACAAAGCTACAAACCTTACAGCTCACAGACCTTCAAAACATTAGAGGATATTTTGAAAGCTGGTGGAGGAGAAAGTCATCAATACGTTTGCCTAGCAGTGAATCCTATAAACCAGAAACCCTAAACTGCCAGGAAAGATGTACTCAACTGTGCAATAGTGGTATAACAATTGTGAGGATATCCAGTTGCTTTCTAATTTTATTTCAGATCTGCTTCACAGAGGAGGGGTGAACAAATGCATAGTACTATAAGCTAACTAACACCTGTGATGGTCACATTATTGTTGAAAACTAACTTTAAGTTTAAATCTTTAAAAGTATTATGCTTAAGAAAACTATAAAGCAAAAATGGACTTCCAAATGATAAGAGCTGCTGAGGGTTTGCTGTGGTCTTTTATCCTGCCACTTGTATTTTAACAAAATGCTGATTGGCCAGTAGCCAAACAGGAAGTATAGGTGGGCTGACCAGGCATGAAGTAGGCATGGGGCAATGAGAACAGGAGAATTCTGAGAAGAGGAAAGAGTCAATCTGTAGTCATGACCCAGCAGCAGAGGAAGCAAGATGAGAATGCCTCTCTGAGAAAGGTACCAAGCCATGTGGCTAACACAGACAAGAATTATGGGCTAATAAAAGTTATAAAAGTTAACAAGAAGCCTGAGATAGTAGACCAACCAGTTTATAATTAATGTAGACCACTATGTGTTTCTTAGGTACTGAATGACTGTGGGACTGGGTGGGGCAGAAGACTGGGTCAACAAGGGATAATTTATGTAACTGTCTAGTCTTGTACAACTAACAAAACTTTCTTTTTCTGATTATGTAACCAAAAGCTTGCTTTGCACAGATGATCTTGCCTGCTCATAGACAGAATGTAACTTTGTCTTATTTGCCTTTGAAAGACCTTTACTGAGGTGGTTGAAAACTGCATTCAGGAATCCCATGTCCCAAGTGGAGATCTGGCCTGAATATATGAAAAAAAGTCTCTTTGTTAAAATTTATTCATGTTCAGACTAATGAATCTCTGAACACCCCTGGATGCATAACATACCCAAGACTGGGGAGGGTGGAGGCCCAAGTATGAAGCTTTGTACTGTTATTTAATTAAATTAACATAGCATAAATTTGTCTTCTAAATGTTTATTATAGACATAGACAAGAGCTGCTGTGAACCTTAATCAGAAAAGCCTCTCTTTAAAAGGAACAGTATTATATACAGAGACTCATGGCTACTTACTGAGAGGCTGAAAATAAGTGTCAGCTGCAGGCTCATACATAAACAAGACATTTGTACTACTCTGTCTAAGGCAAAGGAACACTGTGAATCAGGGGGCAGTAAGTATGTAAGAGCTATAAGAGAGAGTGAGATGATGGAAGACAACAAAACAAACATCATCCTCTAAACATGATACAACCATTGTAATTTTTAACTCATAACTGTGATAGAAAGAGTGAGGATCATGGGACCCTACTGTTCATTGATGGACATTTGATTATTAATGAACTCTGGCAGGGTAGGAAATTCTTTTGTCCAGTTGCACACTTAGTGCTTTTCTAGTTGTGTAACAGTTTCATGCGAGACTGAAAATTTTCCATTCTGTGCTGAAGCAACTTAATTGAGATGGTAAACAATTAAAAATATTTCAGAAAGTCCCTGAAACTGACCAGATTCACCAGACCCCTCCTCCCAAGGAGTTAACAATAAGGACTTATGAGAGGCAACCTCAGACAAGCACAAATGCTGGGAAGTTCCTGATACCAGACTAGCTGACTGGAAGAAGAAACCAGAAGCTTCCTGGAAGAGGTTTAGGCTAACTGAATCACTTTGAAATGACATTCTCAAACTTGTTGAACTCTCTGCACACTGCACAAGTTTGTTCCAGGTTCCCAGCTTTTGTGAGCAGTCATCCATGCTGCCGTGGGATATGGTGATGCAGTTGTCTTTGAATCATTTCTGCCCCTGTAAGTAACTGCTCACTCATATTCTGGTAAACAACTACAATAAAACTCACAGGTTTACTAACTTGGACTTTGGTAGTATTAGTATTTGGTATTTGGTCAGAAATAAAAGCATAAATGATCACAAATATTCAAGTATTAGAAAAAGGTAGTACATATTGTAATAACAAAGTACATGAAACATCATTGCCTTAATTTCCCCCAATATTTTGGGCTATTTGTTCACTGCTACCTCAAATACCAATGGTGTTCTTAAAATAAGATCTTGGAAGAGTCCAAAGAGAGTCACTCAAGTTTAATGTTCACTAACTTCATGATGAATCTTCCTCATTTATTTGAATTATTCAATCAATATGCCTATGTTCAAAAGATCTATAATTGAAATAACTCTATGTAAAACATGTGTCTCTATAGATTTATTTCAGCATACAGTTTAAAGGAAATACAGCCCATCATGGTAAAGGAGGTATTAAAGCAGGAATATTAGCCCTTGGTTATGATTAATTCATAGGTCAGTAATCAGTAATGGGAGAAATCTAGCTAATGAAAACTTACTTTATTCTTTTTATTTAATGAAAGCTAGTGCTAAGTTCACTTTATCCTTTTTATTTAGTGCATGAGTAAACCTAAATTAATAGTGGCACTCATATTTAAGGTGCTTCTTGCCACATCAACAAACTTTAAATGCTTCCTCACAGACATGTATAAAAAAGATGTTTTTTTTTTAACAATCCTAAATTACATCAACTTGACAATAGTTACTGTCAATTGTGATCCACTTTATTCTGAGACTATTAGGTAGAAGTTTTCAAAAACAAATAATTATATGCTTTAAATTGTGTGTTGTCCAAAGTAACATAACGGAACCTTGTACTCTTCCATTTTATCTTGCCTAGGATATGAATTATGACTGTTTTAACCTCACACTAGTACTTTGTAACCATCACAGTTTTCAGATGTGACTGCTGTAATATAGAGCTTGTGTTTAAATGGTTCTCATTTTATTTCATAATGGATTGAAATAACAATGGTATCAGTACAGATATAACAAAAATAAACGATACAGTATTTTTCCTAAATAAAAAGTTGATTTTGACAGCCAGTTTTATTGATACATACTTATAATACTAGCACCATAGAGGCTGAATCAGAGCCATCTAGGATTATATAGTAAGACCTTCTTTCAAAGAAACGAAACAAAACAAATATTGTGACAGAGAAGGATCACATTTATTATGTGTCATAGAAATTATTCATTATTATTAATACTATTAATTTTTAACTCTTACTAATGGAAATCTTTGAGAGTATCAAGAAGTTTCTCAGCTCAAAAGATCGTGAATAAAGGATTCACTTGACAGATGGATGGCAGTCACCAAATTTTAATCTAAGACAAAAGCTCTTAATCTCTGTCTTCTACAGATAATTAGATGATCATCTAAAGACACAGATATTTGAAAGTAAACCAAGAGAAAGTAGACTTTAGTACAGAAAATAAGGATATTAAAAAAATTAAGGAAAAATGAGGGGGAACTTCAAGACTTAAAGATTTATTCCAAAAAGCAAACAAACAAGGCTCCTATAAAAGGATATTCTAAGGGTTGTCATAAGGAACTTTGTGTAAATTTTATAAGATTATCATTGGAAATAGGCAAAGAAGAAATTTCTGTAAGAGTGGTAAATTCTCTGTGTGTCATTTACTGAGTCCCACACTCTGTACATGTTAGCCTTGCCAAACTGTGGAGAGGATCATGTGGCATTCACATGCAGTTCTTCCAATAAACATAGTGTTCAGAGCCCTACATTGAATATCTTTGTTTTATTTTTTGTTAACTAATTACCTTGGCTAGCTGCTGGCTATTAGCTTTGGTCAGTTTTGCTACTCACTGACCTTGCAGATATTGTTGGTCTCCACCCTTTGTTAGTGAAACACTGACTGTTGATCAAACTATGGTCTCTTTATTCTCCCATCTATGTAAAAAATTTGTAGGTTTTTTCACAATTGGCATTGGCTCTTACAATCAACAGAAAACTATTTCCTTTTTCATTACTACTAAGATGCATATATAAATCAAGTTCTACCAAAAGAGGAAAAAATAATATGTACAGTATTTAGTATCACCTACAATTCAACAAGTCAACTAGGGGAAGTAACTTAATACACATACACACACACAACTAGTCATTACCATTGTTACAAATTTTGGGCTATACTAAAGTTTCAGAAACTTCTCAGGGAAGATATGTATTATGTTTGGTTTAAATGTCATTGGATATTCATTTTCTGCGATAAATTAAAGTTACTAATTTTTCTCTTTCATTGTACTTAGCATACATAATCCATAAATCACAGCTACAAAACATGGACTAGAAAGGGTTTTTTTAATGAATACCTTGAGAATTTCTGAAATAAACAGTTTATTTATAAATATTGGTTTATAAATAAACAGTTTATTTATAAATATTGGTTTATAAGTTAATGAATTTAGTAAAGAGATAATGAATGAGCATAATGAAGAGATAATGAAAAGAGCAGTTGTCTGTTGCTTTTTTCACTCAGATTTCTTTGCATGTCTCACGAAGTTCAATATTTTTCAGTGTTAAGGGATATTAAAATATTTGTGCTAGTTGTTCCATCAGATGTTTTTTATGTTCATTATCTCATTTATTCCTCTCAACAATTCTCAGACTAAATTTCCTTCTCACTATATATTTATTGAAGATAGAATTCAGAAAAAATTAAGTAACTTACAAAATGACATACAGCTATGATGGTACAGAATCATAAATTGTATTCTGACTTTCATGACTCAAGTAAGATATACCAAGTATGTTCCTGTTCCCTTTATGCCATGCTGTAAAAATATGCCCCACAACAGAGCATATTAAAATTATACCATGTACATCACAACTTTTATACAAAAATATTATATATTAGTTCAAGACTAGTAACATTGAATGCCTTTACTATGTCACATGCAAATAATATTTCATCCATTTCCATATACAAACTTTAGTCTTCACATTTCATATTTTTTATACTTAGTATGGTCTAATTTGGGCATCAGCACACCAAAAGAATGATGACTGTTAACAGGATGGCATAGCTATATGCTATGCATTTAACTTATTATAAAAGGGGATGCCTAGTTTGAACAGCAAAGAGTACTTTTAAAAATCCTAGAACAGTGGTTCTCAGTCTTTTTAATGCTGTGACCCCTTAATACATTTCTCATGTTGTGATGATGCCCAGCCATAAAATTATTTCATTGCTACATTATAACTGTATTTTTGCTATTATAAATTGTAATGCAAATATATGGTTGCAGGATATCTGATATGCTATCACTGTGTAAGGGTTGTTCAACCCTCCCAAAGGATAACATTCCACAGGCTGAGATTCACTGACTTAGAATAATTTTTTATACTCTCAAGCTAATGTTCAACCAGTAAATGCTAAGGCTCACAATGAAAGGAAAATAGAGTTCCCTAGTAGAATATACTCTTCACTTGCCTTTGATAGAGTCATAATGCATATTTGCCTATTAAAGATAAAGAGTTGTCTCACTTAATAATTGTGCTTATGGCCTCCATACCACTACAGTCTTCTGAACAGCAAGTTTTGTCCTCTGATGTCCCCTAAAAGTCTTTGTCTACCATCTATACATCCTCATGTACTTCTTCCTTCTAGTTCTTTTTTATTGCCTACTTCTCTACCTGAAGTTGGATACAAAGAGATTGAAGTGTTTAGTAGAAGTTTAAGGATAGGGCCTGGATACCAGTTTGTTTTTCTCCATTCCTTGTTAAAACCTAACACTATTTACTGTTTTCCAAAGTCTACAGAATAGATATTATTCTTTTTTTATCACTAGCACTTCTATTTCTTCTCATACCAGTTTCTGGGAATATTTTGCTATACTATAGTACTTATTCAAATTGAAAGAATCAAAGGATAAGTTGTTAAAATTATGGTAGGAAAACTGAAGGAGAAAGAAAATAAAAGAAGTTTAAAGGATAATTTCTCTTTTCCTTCCCACAGGACTCAGAGTATGGCTAGTTTTTATGTCCCATTTTCTTCCTCTGAGACAGAGTCCAAGTTACTAGTTCTTAAATATAACTTGGGACAAAAGATTACTTCTATTTTTTATTTATTGGGAATTAAGCGAATCTAAGCCAAGTTACTTTTATTAAAATTTTATGGAACTACAAACTTTTATTGAGCTACAGTTATTGTTTATTGGTAGATCAAATGAAATGTTAAAAGTATAGTTTGTCAATTGTGTTGGCCTACATTGTACATCAGACCTAAATATCTCTGTGAAATATAGCAGGTGACAGCCAGGCAGTGGTGGCACATGCTTTTAATCCCAGTACTCAGGAGGCAGAAGAAAATGGATGTCTGTGAATTCAAGGACAGCCTGGTCTATAAGTGCTTGTTCCAGGACAGGATCCAAAGCTACAGAGAAACACTGTCTCAAAAAACCAAAACAAACAAACAAAAACAAAACAGGTACCATAGTTCTATGAAATTGTTAATTTATCTTATTTTTTTTAAATTGGCTATTCATAAAGACATTTAAGTAACGACAACCATGACATAAAGATAGAGATAAAATTTAGCTTAATAAATATTTTAGTAGAATTTACTCCTTAATGAAATATTAATTTATAGCATTAGTTAGAAAAATATGGGTTAATATGTTCAATACAAGTATGTAATTCTTGAGGTTTGTAACTAATGTTTATCTGTGGACTTGATTGAGAGATACCTCAAAGCCCCTACATACACGCCTTGCTTTATTTTATAAATGTGCTTAACAGAAATGTAGCTTTTCCAGATCTCCATTTGTTCATACTTGTCAGAACACGATCAAAACATGTTCTGACAGTTCTGTCTTCCAACTGAAACCTGTAAAGGAAATTGAGATTTTAATAAGTAACAGGCTTAAGATCCTTGAAAACCTAGGTCACTTAATAACTTTAAAATTTTGTAATTTCATACTTTATGTCATTTTATTTGTGTTTTTTATTGCTGGTAATTTTTCAAATATTGTTACAACTTCATGGTCACCTTTTGGTGAATAAATTATAATCAATAAAAGAAGTGTGTGCATTAATTCAGTTGCAGTGTTCAAGTGTAATTAATAGCTTTGGGTAACATACTTTACTTACTATGTACTGCAATTGTCTTACCAGCAAACTGATCCATGTCAGAATCATACACAGAATACATTATTCAAGAAAGCAACAGTAAAACTAGGAAGCAAATGTCATAGGATATTGAAGTTATTTGTACCCATTCTGCTTAGAAATGTGTACTATCATGATCAAGATCCTGAGGTAAGTAGAACATTTTTATCAGCACTGAATTCAGGGCTTCAGAGAAAGGGGCTGGTGGATACCAAGTAGTGTGCCCATACTGTGAGTATCAAAGCATGCTTTAGCACTAGATACTAGCATGTGCTAACACCACTGAAGGAGATAAAGGAGATAGTTAATCTTGAATATCAACTTGCTGGGTTTTAGGTTCAACATGTAAACAAATTGTGGGAATGTTCAAGAAAGGTCTAGGCTGTGTTATTTGAAGTGGGAAAACCTATCTGAAAATCACCCTTCTATGGATTGAGGTTCTGTAATGAATAAAGAGAAAAAAATAAGCTGAAATTACCAGCATTCATTGCCCTCTTCTTCATGTTCCTGATTCTCCAATCTGCCTGTTGACTTCCATGATGTCATTTATCCTTTTCAGTCTGTGAGGGGAAATAGAACACAAAAAAGGTACCAACCAACCAAATAAACAAAAAACAATTTTTTTCTTTTTCTTAAGTTGTTTTGTCACATATCTTGTCACAGCCATGAGAAAATAATTAATTAACTGTCTAATTGTAGAAAATAAACAGCTAGAGATGGACTTGATAGCAAAGCTCACATTTGTTGAGTTTACCACAGGAAAACTAAATAGTAAAAAAAAAAGGTGGAAAGAAAGTTGCAGAAGCTGTAAATTTTCATTCAGAATGAATCTTTTCTCTCATCACAGAACTAGAAAAAGTGGTAAGAAATTGATATTAGTATTCAATATGGAAAGGATATATACAGTATTTTATTTTCATAGTCAGCTTTTGATTTATACTTTTGCCCCTAAAAAGACTTGTCTATGCTCCAAATCCTTTACATTTACTATCTGGCTCATCAAAAAAGATAACCACAAGAGGGTTAATACAGAGTCTAATTGCACTTGTGGTTTTATTGTTCTTCTATTTTACTCAAGAAAGAGAAAATATTCAGTAGTCTTTGAATATCATCATTGTTCAACTTAGGTGAAAATAAATAGAATTTAAATAGTTAAGACTAACTGCATATTCACAGTTGAGAACATGTTCTATTTTATTTTTAGGGTTTTTTGTAACAAATACAGAAACTGACATTTAGCTAAGTTTTAATAGTGAAGAACTAGAAATGTTAATTTAAATTGAAAAAAATTATCATGTTGCATGTACTGTCTAGTCATTTAAAATGTGATGTCAGAAGTAATGTAGTCAATGAAAAACAGCTCAAAATTGCCATCCATTAATTACTTTTTTAAAATCACAGTCATAATTATTTTTAAAGGCATTTTGTCTTTTTATATTTTTCAATAACACACACTATAAATGTTATCATACATTAGAAAATAGAAATAATTTCACAAGCCACAAATAAGTTGAACCTGTTTGACTCATAGTCATATCATAAAAATAAAGAAGCTTAAGAAGTAAAGAAGGCTTGGGATAGTCTGGGATTAGTCTAAGAATCTTGAAAATAATGTGTCTTTTCATCAGTCTAAGGATACTCGTTTGGCAATGTGTGAGTGTTTTCCTGTGTGTGTGTGTTTCCTAAATGTAAAGCATTATCTAATGCCCACCTTACTAAGGAAATAGTTAGGTCAGAATGTTGGCAAGATGAAAAAAATTTGTCTTCAATATTAAACAAGAAAAAAAAATTTAGTTTTTCTCAACAGTCAAAGTGCCTTGCATTATTTTTTAACTTATGGCACAACATCAGAATAACTTAAGCCAATGTCCTTTTTGCAGAAAGAAAGATCGAAGTTGTAAATAATATTTTGAATGTTTAATTCTTTAAAGAGACAATATTTTCCTGTGCTCATGTACCGACAGCATAATACAACTAATTACCACAGAGAATGTGAAGAATATCATTTGATATAATGTAGAAAAGTGAGAATACAGGACAAGAAATACATGCTTATTCATTTCCTGGCAATAATTAGAGTCCTGTGCTTCAGCAAAGTTCAGCTATACACACAAGGCTGTCATTCCCTGAAATTGGGAGAATTAAAGAAACAAAACAAAACTAGGCCTCAGCTTTTGTCCTCTCTAAGTGTCAAGCTGTTCAGGCCTGAAGGGAAGAGAATTGTATATGGCCTGATCACTCACAGTTACTCACAGTTATTCCAGGTTGTTGAAGTAATCAGTTATGGCTATAAAAATCTTTCTTTACTGAGAAACCTGTTATTGAATTTTTTCTTGCTTCTCCTCCTTCAGTTTTTTTGTTTGTTTTTAAGAATACAGAACTGACTCAAACATTTCCCTCTTAATTGTCCAAGTACTACTAAAACACCTAATATTGTTTTGGTAATGTGGTAGTGCCCAGCAAAAAGAAAGGGGGCAGGGGGAGTAAAATAAAAAAAGAGAAAAGGAAAGCTAAACCTTACAAGTTATGTCCAGGAGGGAATTGGGAACTGTGAGTTTTATTTCACAGATATGTCCCTTTCAAATTCTAATAATCTACAGTGGTGGAGAGGGGGATGGGTGTTAGGAGAATATTTTTCTAAATTTTCACTAACAGCACCCTCTAGTGTCTCCAGTTAAGCTATGCATATGATATTCAGCTAGGTACAGAAAAAAAATATCTGCAGTTAAAACTATTAACATTTTAGGGGGCTGTAAAAACAAGGTTTCTTCCATTTCTCCTTCTTTACATTCAGCAGGAGTTCACGTGACTTTTTGTGTATTTGTAGTTCTCTCAGACTTACTTTGATTTGTGTGTGTACAGGTCATGTAGTTGTAAGAAAGTCTGTAATTACAAACACAGCTTGTAAGCTTTTCAGAGCATTTGTACATACTTTACTATTTGTGAATATTACAGCATCATCCTAATACTAGTATTTTTATTTATTGCCAGTATTTTGGAGAATGACAGCTCCTTAAATTAGTGTCAGGCAATGCTGAACATATTGGATACGTTTTCTTTAAAAAATTATGTAATTTTTTATGTATGTTAAGGTGAGTAATGTTAGCCTCACATCTAGATAAATGGACAGAACATTTTAGAAGAGAACTCTGTCCCTAAATATTTTAAAAGTCCATATATGTAGTTTTAAAGTTTTCTTTAGTCATATAAAAATTATGTAAAACAAATACTTTGAATGATAGCTTTGCTCAAACAATTACTCAGAATATGGGCATGGCATAGTGATATTTATATTCAATATTGAGGTTTTCATACATGTATGTAAATGTTCACATATAAGAAATCTCCAAAATTGCATACAGATTTTATGCTCCCAGCATATCTCACTTTGAGAATCACATTTCATGGGATCAGAAGTCACAGGTGGAAAGTGGTTATCTCGCTGGACAATACTGTCCTGGAGGTTTATTTGTCTGCAACCACACAGCTAGAAAGTGCCAGAGTTGAGACTCCCTGTTTAGTCTAAAACTACTGTCCTTTTCTTAAACATTGTGCATCGTTATCTGCTAAAAGTTGCAATTGTTACTGATTTAATAATAAACATATAAATATGGACAATACATTTTATCATGCCTTACCTATTTATCAAATACCCATTATCACCTGTTAACTATAATATTTGTGCACAATGTACAGTGCAAGTTGTTTAGTACCACACAAAATGGCTGATTTTTTTTTTATAAAGCAGCTATCATGTAAGAAACACGATGTGCTTGCTCTGATTAATCCTCATGGACAGTACAATGTGTTTTCCTCTGCACAGTTATAACAAGAGAGGGAAAATCCCCAAGGAGATTGCTCAATACGGAGTATTTTAATGTAAGGGAAACTGAAATAAAAGGAATTCACTGTTCTCAGTGATCTCATATCAAAAATGGTTTGGCAGAGTGACTGACATATTTAGTAACAGGCTGTGCCAATAGTTGTTCTTTTACTAGGAGAACATGGCTTTCGGTCCTTCTTCAAATTAACTCTTTCTTTCTCAGCATTCAATTCTCCTATGGCTGAGAAACAACTTTACTCACTGAAGTTTAAAAGAGAAATCTCTGTGATCATTAATATAATCATATAGTACCATAATGGCTAAAGTTAAGAAAGTAAGCATATTTCCATACTCACAGGGTATAGATTATCATAATTACACTTTTATATGCATAGCAGGCTCCTGATTGGAACACTGAAGAAATGCAATAAATACCACAGTTGTGAAGCTCAATAAATATCACAGTTGTTTCCTTTCGTTTCCTTCAACAAACACATTGTCACAGTATATTTTTATCTTTTAAAGACTTTGTTAATTATAAGATTTATTTTAGAATTTGCATTATAAAAATCTATAAGCACACAATCTGAAAACCATATGTGAATAAACAGCACAAAGTATTGCAAACAGTACAGGTTGGGCTTTCCAACTCTAAAGTTTATAGCTATAAAATCTTAGACATTTTTTCTGTTCTTGTTTCTTTTCATGTTAAAACAAAAACAAAAATAGAAAGAAAGAAAGAAAAGAAAAGAAGGAGATGCTAATAAAGTCTACATCATGGAGTGGTTTTTGAGGATTAATAGGGTTATTTAATGATGCAAGAAGTCCATAAATTCATTTAGAAAAGGAGAACCTTTCTCTGCAGGCATAGGAAGGTTCTCATCAGTTCTTTCTGAGTTAGAATTCAGTCTGCTTTTGCCAGGTGTCCCAGCTTCTGGTTATTCATTGCTCACGGGTGCCACCCTCAGTCAGAATACAGGCAAAGAGAAATTGGGGAAATTTCTTTCATTATTTTCAGATGTGAATTTCAGTCAGTCTTGTCAACAAACTGCATTTTTTTTCTCAGATGACCTTCTGGGTTACTTAGTTCAACTGGGAGAGTCCCCTTAGTCTATAAGTAATGCTTCTACTCCACAGAGACAGTTTTCTTTTGGACTATACACATAAAAAATGAAATACTGCACTCTACACTACTGAAGAATACATATTAACTGTAAAGCTGTCATTTGGCCAAATGTAAGTACAATCCACTCTGAACAGAATGCCAGGGACTAAACTGTTTATCTTAATGTCCTGTGCAAATTACCTGTGCTTTATGAGTTTCAGTTTAGGAATTATAAAACAGACTTTATATTAACAACACAATTCTGCCATGATGATAGCTTTAAGAACAGTTAATGACTAGCTCTCTCCCTTTACACCAATTGAAATGGAAATCTTAAGAAATCAATTAATTGATCTCTGTTATAGGTGTTATGGAAAAAATCATTTGTGCTTTGAAAGTATACCCATGAAATAGATTTGCCACTCTTCTAGATCTGTGACTTTTTTCATTGAGTTACTGCCATCCCTTATGATAGTATCACCCAACAGTGCAAATCCAACTGTCAGACAAGAAACTATTTGACAGCATTTGATTTCATCCCCTATACATTTCCTTGCTCAGAAAAAGAGGATGAACATTGCTAGATACTGTGAATAATGAAGTCAGAAATACAACAGGAATAAAATGTAGTGGTAAAGTGTCTCCCTGGACAAATATTTTCTTGTGTTTTATTTCATTTTGTGCAGACTGCATTGAACTGGCATACTAAGGTTTTCTCTTACCAGTGGCTTCAGGTATAAAAAAATGCAACAGACAAAAATGATTTGGGGAATTTTTCAAGCAAGTTTTAAGTTAAAAATAAAAAAATACAACTGCAAAATGGAAAAGGGTAAGGAAAATAGAGTAGGGCATAGTAGAGTAATAAAGATTTATGGATTCATAGTGGATTTATAAAGATTTGCCCTTAAGAGAACTTTCCCGAATAAAGCTGTTTTGAAAAAAATCAACTAATAATAAATAGCAGAGTATTTTTTTCATATTCTGTTCCTTTGTGGATGCAATCTCTCATTCTATTTTCCTTTCAGTATACAAGAGCAAAAACTGAATACTAAGCTTTTAGTGCCTGAAAGCAGCGCATGTTTTCTCCTTGTTTCTTAGAAACAAACAAACAAAAAAAGCAAAAAGAGTTTTCCCTTTTAAAACCAAAGTGGAGAACCAGAAAGCTAAGTTTTTCCACACATTAATCAAGGAATGTGGACTATTTCGTAAAATGCACACCTTTTGTAGATACTAATGTAGACAATTCAGCTGTCTCAGTCTCTGGCCTCTAGATAAATACGAGGATTTTATCCTTGCAATAAGAATCAGAGATGTCTGGGTGTTGCTACATGTTTAGATCCCATTCTATAGGTAGGAAATTAACTACTGCTTCTTGATATTCATTACATATCTGAGCCAAAACCAGACACAGTGTCCCTTGTGGCTATAGTGCTCTTGGGAGAACTGACACCCCATGCCAGTCAGGGTTGTCCAATCTTATTGGCAAGCACTGGGCTTGCAGCTCCATGCTGGGAACTTTCTTGTCTAGCATCTTTCCTGCCTCCCAAACATGCTGGTGTTGTTCACATTGTGATCTCCCAACTACGGGGCACCACTCACCGACCTGCTTAATGCTACTCTTAGTTACCCTATGGGACAGCCAAATGCGGGTTTTCCTTCTCAGACACTCTTATCCCTCTCCACCTCACCCCATGCTGGAGGATGAGTGTGGACCTAGACAGCAACTCACAGTTGAATGACATATTAAGAAACAGGTACTTGGCTCAAACTGCATGTTTTCCTTGCTCTTGCCCCTACTTCCACTGATGTATCCGATAAGTATCCTTTGTATGAGAAAATGGTGCTGCTATGTGCAGCTTCTGAAGCTTGACTCAGGGAGCCAGAGGATTCAAGATGGGGAGGTAGTGGGAGGGGACCGGGAGAAGGGGAAGAAAGGAAACAATTTTATTTCTTTAATTATGTTTTTGAATGGAAAAAATAAAACAAAACAATGTATGGGGAAAAAAAAGCACACCGAACAAGAAAAAAAAAAAATCAAACTTCTATAACATAGTGTAAAGGAGTGAAACTTAAAGGGTAGACTTAAAGTGCAAGGAAAGGGGCATCTCCCGCTGGTAGGAATTCATGCCCTTCTTAATCTGCTCTGTGCGTTTCCCTAAACCTTCAGACCCATAAAGAAGCTGGCAGGCAGTGCGCCTTCCGCCTCCCTCTCTGGGCCTCAAGCATAACTTCCCAAGCTTACCTCAATCTCGCCCCCGCACCGCTCCTGGGGTTCAGCGTCCGCTGGGAGAGGCCGCCTCCTGAGGAGCTGGAGTGGGATGCGGGATGCCGGGAGTGGGGACAAAGGGGGTACCCAGCAGTTGATGCTGTGCCATCCCCTCCCAGTAGGCGGCTAGGGCACTTGTTCACTCCTCTTCCCCGTCTAACACTCGCTCACCCCCCTTCTGTCCCCCTTCCCTCCTCCTTTCTAGTCCCTCCCCCTCGCCATTGAAAAGGGCTGGCTTGGCAGCGGCTCCTTGCAGTCGGCGAACTGTCAGGGCGGGAGGAGCTGTGAGCCAGCGCTACCAGCAGCGGCCGGCGCAGCAAAGCAAAAAGCCAGACTACCAGAGTGCACGGAGTGGCTGTAGCCAAGACTACTCAGGCGACGCAGGCAGCTAGCCAGGGCGGCCCGACTAGCCTCAAAATCAGCCTCCAGGACAAACAGCTGCTCCGCGGACTGCAAGCTGTGGCGGTAGATCCCGCTACAGCAATCGCAGTCTCCGTGGAGCGGGCGGAAGCCTTTTTTCTCCTTTTTCGTTCCCCTCTTCATTCTACTCAAGAGGAGTCTTAACAGTAGGTAAGTATCGGGTCCGGGTGCCAGAGGCGCTGAGGCTGGGTACACATAGCATGTCCTGCACTTAGGACTTGGTGATTGCCTGTGCGTGGGATCTGGACAGTTGACCACAGCTTGCTTTTAGATAAGCTGCTGGTGGTCTCCCTTTCCGGTTCTGTTCCCTAGAGGTAAGAGGAAGAGCAAACCCTGAAGGTGAGCTCCCACAGAAAATCTTTTGGTACTGCCTAGTCTCGGTTTGGTTACTTTGCTAAAACTCTCACTTTTCTCAGAAAAGTGTCCGCGCATGAATTTCCCCGAGATTGGCTGTGCAAAAGGGTCTTTCACTTTAACGAAATGTGCCAGCTTCAGCGAAGATGAATGAAACTCTGATCGTGAAAGTGTGGGGATGCAGAGTTGACGCCCCAGACTGTTGGGGATGGGGGTGTTTCCCGGAGTGATTCCAGATGAGGGGCAATGCCCCAGCAGCGAATCTGCGGTGGACCCTGTTAGCAGGCCCAGATGCGCTCCTCTCTCTGGGGCTCCGGTTTGAGTCCCAGTTTGATGGCACAACCCCCTGGGGACCAGACCCTTGTGGCAGGACAGAGAAAACATTGAGCACAGCAGGGCGTCCAGGGTCCTCTTGGTTTGGTGCTCCTGGTGCTCTACCTTTTCTGCCTGCTCAGGGACCTAATGAATGTGGAAATGGTAGATGTGGGAAATTCTGTCCCCCTTATATAAACGCAACTTCTTATAAAAGGGCAACTGAAAACCGGTGTTCTTTTCTCATTGAGGGAAACAAAAAGACGTCTTAAGTCAAGCCTAACATAAAAAGGGATCCCTTTTCTCTAGAGAAATGACTTGGGATTCCTTAGCCAAAATAACGTCCACCTATGTCATAAATACATGGAATTTTCCAAGACAGACTCCAAAAGCATTTCCTTCCACAAAGGAACAACCTTACTGGAGCATGTACAAAGAGGCTCCCCTTTAAGAAAATGCGTCTTGCTAAGAGCATCATTGGAAAAGGTGACTTTAAAAAACGACCGCATTGCTTTAGAGACTTTGGAAGAACGCAGGGACTGTATACCTCAGGTTGGAGACACTACTTCTCTCTGAGCATAGTCAGAAAGCGTTTTGTCCCTGGGGTGTCAGTGTCCCAGAGTACACAACAGGATCCGTTTCCGTATCTCCCCAAAGGAAAGACTTTTCAGGGCTTAGTGAAGATGGCCCCTTTGCTGTCTGAGATTTATTTCAGATTCCACTGTAGCAGCCTTTGCGGCTTGGGGTTCAAGACACTGGGATGCTCTCCTGGAGTGTGTGAGCAACCGCCTGCAGGCAGGCACTCGACTCTGTGAGCTGGGTGCCCTTCCAAAATGTTGTCTTGGGGGCTGGAAGTTCAACACTGCGCCACTGCGGCACCCACCTACAAAGAAAATCCGGGAGAGAATTGGGGCTTAGGACAAAAGAAAAAAAAAAGAAAAAAGAAAAGAAAATTAAAGGGCAACAACAACACACACAATAAAAACAAAAGCGTAAAGCTGTTCTTTCCCCCACTATGAGAAAACTTTCCAAAGGCTGATTTATACCAGCCTGGGGGCTGTTTCTGTACAATAGACCTAGTGTGAAAAAAGTGGCTGAAAATCTAGACCATGGGCGAAGGGGGCTAAAAGATGCTAGAGTGATTGGGGACAGAGGAGCCCTGTGCATGGTCCTAGGACTTTATCCAGGAAACAACCTGAGGAGCGGGCTGAGAATTCCCAACACTGAGCACATCGCCAAAATGATGAAGGGACTAGGTGACTTAAAGAGACTGTCTTCCTTGTCTTCCATAAAGAAAAAGAAAAGGAAGGAAGGAAGGAAGGAAGGAAGGAAGGAAGGAAGGAAGGAAGGAAAGGGAAGGGAAGGGAAGGAAGAAGGCAAGCAAAACAAGTGTGACTTAGGACTGAATAAAAGAAGGGGGTGGGGGAGGGTGCTCTTGCTGGCACCTCTGCAACTTTGGAAGACGTGCACTTTTAATCTTATTTGATGGTCAAGGAGAGATAGCCTCAGGGCTGTCTTTGCCTGTGTGTTAGTACTGGGGGAAGAAGCAAGCCAGGGGAAGTAACTGATAGTATGTATCCATGTTTCACCTTTCTTGTCTTTGGTTTATTGGAGGTAGAAACAACAGTGTGCGGGCGGTTTTGAGAAAGAATCAGGAGATGGACAAACCAAGATCTAAGTCTACCTTTATCCTGATGCTAAATTAAGAACTGCCGCGCCCAGCTCGAGTCCCGGTGCCGCTGCCAGGGCGCTGAGTTTGCCAAGCTGCTAGCAAGCTGCTAGGCGAGCAAGCCGCAGGAATGCAGTTCGTGCAGGGGTCCTCCTCGGCCCGGCCCCCCCCCTCCTTCTCTGGCAATGATGTCAGCGGCCCCGAGGCTCCGCGGTATAGGAGGAGGGCAGGCGGCTTGTACCGGTCGGGGGCGTGAGCAGGCCAACATTCGGTGCGCGCTCCCGGTGTGCAGCCGCTCTATGTCCCTAAGCTCCCTTCCCGCGCATTCAATCCCCACTGGCAGCACCTCCCAAAGGCACCCTGATCCCCCAAGGCTTGTCAAGGTGCAGCCTTGCCCGCTGCGCTTTTTGAAAGTGGGCTTCAGATCCTGGTGTGTGTGTGTGTCTGTGTGTGTGTGTGTGTGTGTGTGTGTGTGTGTGTGTGTGTGTGTGCG
>PVIU01007650.1:0-90113 GCA_004026605.1 Ondatra zibethicus | reverse complement strand
TGCCTTAGAGAAGCGCTCTTCCCTCCTCCCCACACACACGGGTGGGGGAGATTAAGAGAGAGAGAGAGAGCACAATTCTGAGCTCTGTGCCTTAAAGAAGCGCTCTCGCCCCCCCCCCACAGAGAGAGAGAGAGAGAGAGAGAGAGAGAGAGAGAGAGCACAATTCTGAGCTCTGTGCCTTAGAGAAGCGCTCCCCACCACACGCGAGCGGGGGCGCGCACACACACACAGCTTCTCTAAACCCGGTGGCTCAGAATTGTGCCCTGTTCCTGCTAAGGAGCAGGTAGAGGAGGCTCCCTGGCCACTCCCTGCTGCCAGGACTCTACAAAGAGCCCATTGTGCTCAACCTAATAATGCAAAGCACCTGGCTAGGGACGGTTATTCGGGCACAAACGCTATTGGTAAAGAAGCAAATATTTTCCGTTGATAAAATTGCCTATTGAACTCAGGCCTGGCCCAGGATCATAGGTCGCTGGAGCCCCCGTCCTGCTCGGAACAAAAAGAAAAGGCAGTCTAATGTATTAGCACTTAGTCCAGCAGGTTGATTAGGTTCTCGTCATTGAGAGTTGAGGAGAAAGGCTGAGAGGACTCAGACTTGGGCGTTCATCTCTTGTATAAGCACTGGGGCCTGGGCCCAGATCCATGCTCTGCAAGAAACAACCTGGTTTCTACTGGACCCTTCACCTCTGACAAGTTCAAAACTTTCCAAGCTAGCAGTCTTCTGAAGGAGTCACCGCTCCCTAGCTTCCCCCACTGGTGACCCTATCCTCAGAGTCTGCAAGATCAGTTTTGACAGACTTTCCCCGATTTTCAATAGAAACTATTGAAACAATAGAAACAAATTGAAAATATGTTTTCAATAGGATCTTTATGTAAAATCTTTTTCACAGTTAAATACAGATTTACAACCACCTTTAAAAACTACCCTGCCCCAAATTTGTATGCCTTTAGACCACTTCTGGTTTAGAATCACTGAGAACAGTGGTCGAGAAAAGCCTAGGAGAGGTGTCTGCCTACACCTTACACGCTAGTGACACTGGCCACTAGCTAGCCTGTGTCTTGCTTCCTCCAGGATAGAATGGGTGTGATGAAGCACACTGTACACCAGATGAGAGAGAGTGTGTGTAGCTTCAAAACAGCAAGCTATCATCTTTATGGGATACCTGGCCTGCTCTCCCAGGAGCCTTTTTGACAGCATCATCGACAATGGAGCAGTCAATCGATTCTTGAGCTCTTCCTGTGACAGGAAGCTCATGACCTTTTAGAAAATTCCAGTGATGGCGGTTGAGGAGCAAACCTCACATCTCATGTGATCACTCATGCCCCCAGTGGTCAACAGATGCCCTCCCAGAATCCCTTGCAGGGCTCTCTGCCTTCAGTGGTTGAGTTATATCACACCTGTACCTTCTATTGGCCAGCATCCTCCATTGTCCCTTGCCCATAGATGCAGCCCAGTTTATAACAAGCCCCATGATGAACTGCATTAGGATGGTTATCTCTGAAACAATGACTTGGTGTATATAGTTTGGGGGGGAGTAATTTTGGGGAAATAGAAGTGAGAAAAAGAGAAGAAGGGAGAAAAGTCAGTGGGTACATGGGTTAGCTGCAGGTGACTGAGAATCATACATAGTTCCCATGCACACTGGTGATAGGAGTGGAGAATTAGAAAGTCATTTGCTAGGTTTATTTATTTTTAAGCTAAGCGTGCATTTACCACACAGTCACTAGAAACCTCCTCGGGAGACTAAAAACACAGCCGCCTAAAGACTTCTATGTGAAGATTTGTGGTGGCTGATTCATTGCAGTCAGCACCTGGAAACCACCCAAGCTGACACCGACAGATGGAGCCGCACGGTTTGGTAACGCCGCACAAGAGAACTTTCCACACAGTAGCTACGTGAACTGTGGAAAGTGAAGATGGTGCTTTTAATGTTAGGCATAAAAGGCAATTTACATTCAAATGTGTTGACTGTTACCAGCGCGATGTTTCGGTACCTGTGACAGTCCTGTCCACTTTGACACAAAGTAGAGTCACCCTGAGAAACAGTGTCAATAAAGGGAAATGTCTAGGTCACATCTATGATGGATTGTATTGACCATGTTGGCTACTGGAATACCCAGCCCACTGTAGGTGGTACCATCCCCTTGGCTTGGGCTCTTGACTGTAAACGTGTGAAGAAGGCGAGATGAGACACACACATGCATGCACTTCATTCTCTCCTGCTTTTGACTGTGGATGTGAATAGCTGTTAGGGGTTTCTACATTGCCTGTCCCAAAATGAGAGTTTATAACCTGGAGATCTTAGCTAAATAAACCCTTTGTCTATTAAAGCTGAAAAATCACAGCAACTGAAAACAAAATTAAAACCATACTAGATTCATCACTTTGTAGTTAATACTCATTTCTGGTCAGTGGGGGTCCTTTGTAGCATGGATGGGCATTCTGAACTGGTACCCACTCTTCCCCAAACTCGTTCAGTCTGCTGACTCCTGGGCCAGGCAGGCATGTGTGCTTAGGTCCATTGTGAAGAACCCAGCTTCTGTGCCATAGCCTTGCTAATAGGACGAAAGGTAACACAAACAGACCTAGGTTTCGATGCAGCTTTGCATAGTTCTGGACCAAATTCCTTAAGTACTGACGGACTGTTTCCTTCTCTTCTCACCTATCACCTATGTACTTCACTCTTTGCTGAGGTCACCTCTGCCTCAAACTCAGGTGGCTTAGAACATTCCTGTCTTGCCTGTTGTTGGTCTAAGGACCTCATTTCGCTGTTGTCTGTCTGTTGGAGGCTGTCTTCAGGGTCTCACTGTATAGCGTGCGCCATACAATGGTTAACAACATGGCGTCTTGCTGCTTCAAATCCAATCAAAGAAAACACCCTAGAAAGATGAGGTTGGGCCTTACATAACCATGCACGCACAGCCATATATGTCCCATGCCAGATTTGCCTCTTAAGAAGTCAGTCATGAGTCTCCTTCATACTCAAGAAGAAGAAAGCATACAAGGGTATGGTGGTTTGGAAGAAAATGGCCCCCTTAGGGAATGGCACTATTAGGAAGTATGGTTTTGTTGGAGTAGGTGTGGCCTTGTTGGAGGAAGTATGTCACTGTGAAGGCATGTTTTGAGATCTCCTATACTCAAGCTATGCCCATTGTGGCACACAGTTGCTTCTGATACCTGCAGGTCAAGATGTAGAACTCTTAGCTCCTCCAGCACCATGTCTGCCTGCATGCTGCCATGCTTCCCACCATGATGAAGATGGACTGAACCTCTGAAACTGCAAGCCATCCAAATTAAATGTTTTCCTTTATAAGAGATTGCCACAGTCATGGTGGCTCTTCACAGCAATAGAAAGACTAACAAGACAAAGAGTGAAATCTGATTCCCTAGCAACTGTCCATCACAACTTCCCCTCTGGCTCCCAGTGATCTGTATCACTCCTGCATGCAGAACACACTTACTACCTCTTAAGGTACCCAAGAATCTCATACCATACCAGCATCGTCTCAGAGTTCAGAGCAGCAGCATCCAAAACCAGGTCCAGCTGTGAATGAGGCCCCTTAGGTATACTTCCTCTCAATCTGTAAAACCAAAGACAAGTCTCGTGGTTCCTAACTTCATAGAGGAACAGGTCTAGTCAAATAGGTATAGCAATGCCCATTTTTAAAGGACAACTAAAGAAAAAGAGTTAGTAGCCATTGCAGTAGCACCTGCCTCTAATGCCAGCCCCCAGAAGGCCAAGGCAGGAGGACTGAGAGTTCTAGGCTAGGCTGCGTTACACTGGAAGACCCTGTCTAAAAATAAAAGTAGATACAAAAAAATTTGCCTATTTTAAAACCTGCAACCTAAAGGCTTCTTCCAGAATTCCACGTTGGATTTTAGAATTCCACGTGCAATAATTTTAGAGAATAATCCCCCAGGCCAGACCGGTCACACCCAATGGGCCTTTGTCAGGGGACCTGCTTCCCTGGTACAATTTTGAGATCTACCAGTCACCTTATTGTTTTGGGCCCTTTCCATCCATTTCAGTTTGGTGGTATTTTGTTTTGCAGACAGGATTTCCTCAAATACCTTGTGGGTTTCCCATGAATTTCCCTTTATGTAAAAACTGTGTTCACAACTCTTTTTTAATTGATCCCCAGCCGGGCGGTGGTGGCACACGCCTTTAATCCCAGCACTCGGGAGGTAGAGGCAGGTGGATCTCTGTTAGTTCAAGGCCAGCCTGGTCTACAAGAGCAAGTTCCAGGACAGGCCCGAAAACTACAGCGAAACCCTGTCTCAAAAAAAAAAAAAAAAAAAAATTGAGCCCCTACCTGTGTAGGCTCCTGCTGAAGGGTTGAAGGGCAGTTCAATTGAGCTTCCAGATGACATCATTGCTAGAAAGACTTTGGGAACTTTATTTACCCTTTGTGTCTTGTGAGAGGCTTGCATATGCCTGGCCTCTTTGCAGTTTTCATGAAACTTGTATAATCCCCATGGGTGCTTTTCACCCCTCTAGGCCAGAATTTATTTGAATTCCATGCTTCAACATAATTTTTTTTTATTTTAAGTTTTCGTTTTTAAATTTTATTGGCTGTTTTGAGACAGGTCTTTCTACATAGCCCTGGCTATCCTGGAACTCACTCTGTAGACCAGGCTGGCCTTGAACTCACAGAGCTCTGCCTGCCTCTGCCTCCCAGGTGCTGGGATCCTCATGCATTTTATTTCTGTGTTTCATTGTTTGCGTGTGGATCTGTGTATGTGCGTTAAGTACCCACATGGACTAGCAGAGGGGAGCAGATTCCCTGGGGCTGTAATAAGAGGATGTGGTGAGCCAAGAACGCAGATACTGGGACTCCAACTCTGATCCTCTGTAAAAACAGTCCATGTCTTAACCATGGAGCTATCTCTCCAGCCCCCCAGAGAAAATTCTTAATTTTACATCTTTTTGCCTCTGAAAGGATTGAGGATTTTTAAAAGCCACTGGGTTCTGGTGTCTTTTATTTCTAGTCAGCTTCTTCCAGCCTCCCGTGCCCTCCAGCATTTTGCTGTAAGTACTGAGGTGGCACCGTCAATATTTTGTTTTGGGATCGTCTCAATTGCAGAAACAGATCCGGCATACCCTTCATGTATGCAGCGTTCTGATGATGACTCACTTGTGCATTTCTGCCTTTAGGACATTTATAGCATTTAAGAGTTTCAGATATAATCAGATTTTAGACTATATATTATATACATACATTTATGGATATATATACATATATGATTATGTATGTATATATGTGTATGTGCACATGTAAATGCATGTATAAAGCAGGGCTTAAACATTTGGAAAATTTTATATCTTCTAAATTCATAGATTGTAATTCTTTGTGCTGTTGATGATGTTATTTAAGAAGTGCTTGGATTTCTAGAAGAACCCTGTCGCGCATATAAATGGAGCCTTAAATAGACAGTAAATAGTGGTGACTGCCCTTCATGTACAGAGGCCTCTAGGAAGTTGATGAGTTTAATAAGATCTTTTCATTCTGACAAGATTTATGAGGAAGATAGGGCAAAGCACAGAAATGTGGAGACCAAGCCTGGGCTAGTATCCATTGTGATTTCACAGAAGAGTGGCTGGTGGCCCAGCAATGCTGCTGCCCTGAGTCCCTCTAGTGGCTAAGATTGCAAGACTCACCTCTCTGGAGCACCAAGAGAGAAAAGACTGGCTTAGCAGTCACTTTGCAAGAAGTTTCATCTAAGCCAAGTGTGGTGGTGATGATCCCTGTGCCTCTGAGTCCTGTGTTCGGGAGAGACTGAGGCAAGAGGATTATAAGTTGAAAGCCAGCTTGGGCTTCTTGCTGAATTACTATAAAAAAAAAACCCAAAAAACCAGCAACATGAAAAAAAAAAGTCCAGAAGTTCTTCATTCTTCCTCTGGTAGTCTTTCCACATTTAATCTCTGCACAAATATTTCCTATGTCACTAGACACCACAATCCCTTTGATCATCTTTAATAATTACAATTGCTTCCTTCTCCATTGACAGCCTGTCCCTGTAACCTGGGCTCCTTGTCCCCACACTTGCCCTCTGGAGCCGCTGCGCACCATTCTAACCTCTTCTCTACCAGACAGGCCCCGAAAATCTTTGCAAATCATTTCTTGCGTGCCCTCTCACCTCCCAGGCAACACACAGTCCTAGTCCCATTTGACCTAGCTTCTAGATTCTTCTCTCTGTCTTGGTTGCTCTTTTCTGGGTTGTCCAGACTCCCCTGAACACATACTGATGCCAAGAACTGTCCCCACAATACCTGAGATGTGTCCCCAATTGTACTAAGTATCACAGAACTGAATCAGCCATCTTGCCAATCTCACGATTTCCAGACCCCATTCTCCTCTGGGCAACACTGTCAAAGATGGGCTGAAGGCTCAGACTGCTCTTACGTGGGTTGCTCACACTTCTGCCCACTTCATACTTCTCATTTTTGGACCCAGCTCATCAGTTTACAAATACAACGAATAAACAACTGCAAGCAGATGCGCTGGTCTGTGTGAACCTGACCTGCTAACAATTGGAGAGATCAAAAAGAGTAGGGGAAGGAAGTGCTCCCTGGTGAGAAGGCCTCTTGGGTCACTTGGAGTGGGTCTCTGATCTTTGGGTTGGCAGATGACCAGCCTACATCCCTTCCTCTGAATTTTAAACTTCGACACTGCCCTCTGTGGACAGAGAAAAGAGACTCGGTGTCAATACTGTAGCAACCCTCCATCGCATGAAGACTGATATCCAGTCTTCACACACCTCTCTCTTCTGAGCTAATGGAGAGTTTTCCCTGAAGGGCTGTATTTCAAAACCTTTCATCATTCACTTTGTCTCCCCTGGCTCCACTCCAGTCTCTCCATAACATCCTCCACTTATGGGCCCCAAGTCTGAGCAGTATGCTTTAATGACCTATATTGCCTATAGATTAAAAGAGTTATCTCTGTGAAAATATTTCCTTTATAACCCAGCTTGCTGTAGCTAAGATTTACATGCCTAAAGACTCCTTGGAGGATAACAGGTAGTATTTAAAACTTTCTTGGTAGATCACCCAGTTTGATATTTGGGTCCATGTTCTCACAGAGCCAGTGTTGTACCTGACACTGGGTCTCCTAGCCTCGCCAGCAAGGAGACAGTTTCATTCACAGGACAATGGTATTGGCTGGGTTTAGAGAATAAGAATTCTCTTATCTTGGGATGAAATTAAGCTGTGGGTGGTGAGATGGCTCAGTGGGTAAAGGTGCTGGCCACCAAGCCTGACAACCTAAGTCAATCTCGAGGACCCACACGCCAGAAGGCAAGAACCGACTCTTTCATATTGTCCTCTCCCTCCTGCACATGCTCTGTGACATATGCACAGACACACACAAAGAATAAAAGGCCATTTATAAAACAAACAAAAATAAGATAGACTAGGGATTGCTTTCATCAGGGAGAGTCTTCTCTTTCAATGACCTTTAAATCTTTTCTTTCTCTTATGTGTGTGGGTGTCGTGCCTGCACAAGTATCTGTGCCTGATGTTCATGCCTAGTGCACTAGGAGGCAACCAGAGAGCACCAAATCCCCTGAGACTTGAGTTACAGATGGTTCCAGGAGTCAGGCATCATGTAGGTGCTGGGAATCAAACCCAGGTCCTCTGGAAGAACAGACAGGACTCTTAACCACTGAGCCATCTCTCCAGCCCCAGCAAGGGGATTCTTAGCATGGAGTGTTGATTTTTTTCCCACATCTTTATCTGCCCTTCACTATCTTCTTTGCATCTTTAGTGTCTGACCTTTCTATAATCCTGCTGTTGCACTATGTCTCCCTATAGACTCCTCATTCTGGGCTTCAGTACAAAGTAGAGCCCACCTCCTGGGACCCAACCCTCCACCTCCTATTGAAACCAGCTTCAGATGAGTGTCAGGAAAGAGACAGCTCACTGAGCCAATTGCCTTAAAGAGTTCTTAGTGATGCTCTCACTTTAAGTGGGTAGTTTCGTCATCCTAAAGGCTGTCATCAGGCTAAGGTGACTCCATTGATAAAGTGCTTGTGAGTTTGATCATCAGAATCCGCATAAAAATGCCAGGCATTGTGTGTGAGCTTGTGAGCTTCCCCAGGGCCAGGGAAGTGAAGGAGAATCCCTGTGATCTCACGTAACTGGTAATCTGCAAGCCGATGGGAGACCCTGTCTCAAAAGAGGTGATGGCATCCTTGATGGTGACACCTGAATATGTCCTCCAGTCATCTCATGGGTACCTGTACATAAATGAACACACACAACACACACACACACACATAAACACAGACACACAGACAGCCCCCACATCATGCACAAACAGATACACACACATACACAGAGACACACATAAACACAGACACACAGACAGCCCCCCACATCATGCACATACAGACACCCCACACACAGACACAGTCATTAGAGGAACTTCAGGAAGGGTCACAAAATGAACAATACCGATTCCATGAGGGGAAATTCTTAGGGAACATGAACGCCACTACAGGAGATTCACTTCTTTGTGCTGTGTCTGCTCAATACACATCAGCTGGGAAACAGAAGGGAAAACAAAGAGATTCCTACTAAATGGCACATGCTTCCCACAGACTCCCATGCCCCTCCGTGGACGAATCATAGATTATCTGCAGTAGATATATATATCTACTGCAGGTAGAAAATTCTGCAATTGGACAAAATCCATCAAATATGAGGGCAAAGAACAACTCATAGCTACACAAACATGTGGACAAGGAAATCTGCCTCCATTGCTTGTCCTGCTGCTGCAGTGAAATACTCTCGTAAAGCAGTGTAGGGGGAAGAGTTTGTTTCCGCTCACAGTGCGTGACAGGAAAGCCAGAGAAGCAAAAGCTGGAAGCCGCTGTTCACGAGGCATCTCCACTCAGGAAGGAGAGGATGTTTGTGCTCAGCTTCCTTTCTACTGTTCATACAGTCGGGATCTAAGCTTGGGGAATGATGCCACCCACAGTGGGCAGGTCTTCTGACCCCAATTATCTAATCAAGATAGTTGACCAGGCAGTGGTGGCGCACACCTGTAATCGCAGCATTCAGGAGGCAGAGGCAGGCGGATCTCAGTGAGTTCAAGGCCAGCCTGGTCTACAAAGAGAGTTCCAGGATAGTCAGAGCAACCCTGACTATCCTGAGCAACACAGAGAAACCCTGTCTCAAAAACAAAACAAAACAAAACAAAAAGATAATTCCCCATGTGTATACCAGGAGCCCCATCCCTCAGGTGGTTTTACATCTCATTAATTTGACAATTGAGATTAAGACTAACCATCATAAGGTGTTTTCTGTAAGTATACTAGGGATCCTTCCAGACACTAAAATTTGAGTGTTGGTATTTTCTACTCTACAAGAAGATGCTAAGAATTACATAGCCATCGCCTCTCAGGTGGAGGCATCAAGATATACTAATACGGCTACTAGAAATCTTGGGCAGAAACCCAAATGTGACTCTGTTTCGACCCTGCCTCAGCCAGCCGTCTGCACTGAACTTCTTACCTCCTTTCCTGCTGGACTCCGCTCTCAACCAGTCACAGTTCTCACCCCTTTCTCGACAGGTCATTGGAAGGCACGCTCTTTGCCAGCCTGATCACACTTTAATCTAGCAGCCACGTGCCCTCCCCCTACGCCTTCCTTGATCTGGCTTTCCTGGCTTTCCTCAGGTAGTCATACTCTAGCGAGGGAGTAAGTGTTCACCCTTTAACATGAAGATAGCATGAGGGGCTCTCTCTTTAAGGTGGCGTACAAATGATTCTTTTTGTTACGCCTTGAGCTACAAATATGAACTAGATATGCATGAGCGGCTAGGAGAACCTTGTGTCTCAAATCACATTAAAGGGGCAATATTCTGGCAGCGTCTGGCTACATTCTGCCTGTGTCCTGAAAACCTGGGTGAAGCTGAATCCAAAACTAATGAACTAATTTTTATTCTGACAAAGGAAATTTCTAGACAGTCTAGCATTCAGATGGAGAAGTGGTCATTTCTTGTTGCATGTACCCAGATTTACAGCACAAAAGAACAGAAAATGTAAGAAATGTTTGGCAAGGAATGAGTATGGACCCCATAAAAAGTATAAAAGGGTGGCAGACAGAATGGGTAGGGTAGATGTAATGTAACTGTCCATTGCGGAGAGACTTCAAACTTTATCTTGGGGCAATAGGAAAGGTACTCAGATGGCAAGACACTGCTCATTGAAAGTTTAAAATAGAAAGTTCACTTGAAACGAGTCTAGCTGAGAGGATACAGCCTCTGGGACATCCTAATGGAAAACAAACTTCTAGAGATGCATTTCCAAGGTTCCATTGTGAAGGCACACAGAGATCGCTGCAGCTGTGGTCCAATGGAGCCAGGATGCACCTTGAACTGGCAGGAGAATTTGGAATTATACACATGATGTTGATTTTGCAAATTTACAAGAGTAAGAATGTTTTGGGAGTTTACACCAATATTTTTAGAAAACCACTGAAGCCATGTGTTGGGGGATATTATTTTCAGGTGTGTGACTTTTGTTTATGCTGCATTTGTTTCACTCCATGAAGCTGTGATTCTTTGCCTGCCTAAAACAGCTGATAGTCTAATGAAGAGTTGAATGGCCAATAGTGAGGCCGAAGAGAGAAATAGGCGGGGCTGGCAGACAGGAAGAATAAATCTGGGAGGGGGGTCTGAGAGAGGACAGAGGAAGACTTCAGGGGCTAGCCACCCAGCCACCCAGCTACCCAGCTACACAGTCAGACACACAGTAAGAAGGAAAGAAAAGGTATACAGGAATAGAGAAAGATAAAAGCCCCAGGGTCAAAGATAGATGGGATAATTTAGGAAAAGCTGACAAGGAACAAGACAAGCTAAAGCCAGGCATTCTTAACTAAGAAGAAGACTCCGTGTATTATTAATATGGGAGCTGGGTGGTGGGTGCCCCAAAAAGTCAAAAGAGTAAAACATCAAACAACAGCCATGCACTGTGTGGCAAGGTTGATTCTCTACATGGGACTCTTAAGTGAACAGTATATGAGGCTGTGATAGTCAAACCTAAGTTTCAGTAGAGACCACAAGAATATTGGACATGCCAAAACAAGGACTATTTGCTAAGGCATACTGCAAGTGTCAACTGAAGCTGGTCCAAGAGAAACGCCACAGAGAAAACAGAAGACTGAGGCTAGCTAAACCTTTTGGAGCCCAGGTGATAACAGTAAGAGTCCCAGTTGATGGACATGGAGCCATGAGGCTCATTGTTTGCTTTGCTGGCTTTCGGCTTTGCTTTAATCTAATCATTTCTTACTATGCCCTTATCCTCTGTTTTACTAGGAATGTTTACTATGTGTTTATTTTTAGGCCAGGCTGGCCTCGAACTCACAGAAATCCACCTACCACTGTCTCCAAAGTGCTGGGATTAAAGGTGTGCACCACCACCACCTAGCTAGTCTGTTTTCTTTATTAGTTCATAAGCGATTGCCTGAGTCTCAGAAGAGACTTTAGATTTTTGAACAGTGTGATGCTGTGAAGACTATGGGACTTTGGAAGTTGGATTGATTGCATTTTACATTGTAAGATGGCTATGAGATTTTTGGGGACCAGGGCTGGGTTACCATGGTTTAAAGTGATGTGTCTGGGTGTCAAGAAGACAAAAGATAGACTTGTAATGGTTAATTTTGATTGTCAACTTGACTGGATAAATAAATATGTAGGGTGTTGTCAAGGCATCTGTCTTAGTTACTGCTCTGTGAATGTGCAGAAACACCATGACCAAGGCAACTTATAAAAGGAAGCATTCAATTTGAGTGTGCTTACAGTTTCAGGGGGCCAGTCCATTGTCATCATGGGGGGAGAGTGGCGGGAGGTAAACAGACATAGCACCAGAGCAATGCCAAGAGCTTACATCTGATCCATGAGCATGAGGTAAAGAGAAGAAGACAGCCTGGTGTAGGCTTTTGTAATGTTAAAGCCCACCCCAAATGACACACCTTCTCCATCAAGGCCACCCATCCTAATCCTTCCTAAACAATCCACCAACTGGGCACCAAACATCCAAATATATGACCCTGTGGAATCCATTCTAATTCATATCACCATGGCATCCTTTGAGGATGTCTGTGAGGACATTTCCAGACAATATTAACAGGGACTAGGGGCCCACACACCAAATCTGCTGCCTGAGATCCTGGACTAAATAGAAAGAGAAGGGATGGGGGAACCAGACTGATATGAACGTACCTTACTTTCTGCTCCCAGATCTTACTAGATGTGAACAAGCAGCCTCACACTCCTGCAGCCACAGTTGAAGGCCACCTGTGTCTCCATGCCTCCTCTACCTTGATGCGCTCCCTCCTCTGCCTTGATGCACTGCGTTCCCACACTGTGAGCAAAACTAAATATTTTCTCCTTTAAGTTGCCTCTCATTGGGTATTTGGTTGCAGCAACAAGAAAAGTAACTAAGACGCCATTGTTAAGTAGATGGGGGAGGGGGAGGGTGTGCTCATGATATTGGAAATGGTATTTAAATGAAAAGAGTAACCAGAGCAATGACGGGCTCTTAGAAATGAAGAGCAAAACGTGGAGTGAAGAGGTTGTGGGAGTCTCCTAAGCAAACAGAGATGGAAGACAAAGAGATGGGTGCTGGACAAGCAAGTGTTGTAAATGATTGATCCTGATGGCCAACATCCAACTCCTAGGACGTTCAGGAGGAGAAATTTGGAATGATGATCTTCAAAAACAACACATATTTCCTCTAGCCGGAAGTCTGGAGCTCCACGGTTGAAGAGGTCTCTCCTGTCTAGCACAGTGAATAAAAACTGCAGCAACGCATGCAGAATCATCTAGCTATTGCTATACAGTGCATTGGGGCATTTGTATGGGGATTTTCTGAGCATATGTCAGTATGAGAATGGATTGGTAAGAGATTTACAGGGAGAACTACCTGAAAAGAATAAAGGGATAGAAAGAAGGAGCAACTGGGAGAGGCCTCAGACCAAAGTGCAGGTCAGTACCCATGGAAAAGCAAAGAGGGACCAGACCAAAATGAAGGTCAGTACCCATGGTAAAACAAAGAGGGGCCAGCCTCCGAAACACTTCAGACTCCAACACTGTTCTGAGAAAGTCCCAGCCACAGTAAAGGGGACTTTCTGAAGCAAATGTTTAGTAGAGGGTCCTGTAACAGGCAAACACAGTTTGGCACTAGCATCTTAGCCTCATTCAATCACTGGACAGTGCAAGCTAAGGAAACATGGCCTCTATTCACAAAGTTGTGGAGCCAAAGGTAGATACCTGATGCTGTCAGTCAATAGTGCCTTCTATGGCAGAGACTCCTAAAGGGACATTTGAGCGATGACTCCATCATTTAGACAGACCATGTTTTTCCTGCACAGGTCCAATTCTTCCTGGTTTTGATGGTCCTCTCTTCTGATGAGGAGCCCTAACTTGTGCTGCTGCTGTTGGTCTTGAGTTCACAAGCAACATTTATTCTTGTACTATGCAGACTAAAATCCTCCGCTCTCAGTTCTGCAGTCCCCGACGGCTCTCACCTTGTGATTTACCATCATTCTAGAAATGTTGTAGCCATTGATAATAACACCTTTTTAGGCTGCTTGATTGTGGTATCTATTTACAAGCAGAGGATGAGATTTGAAAAGATGCTTATGGGGTTCACTCCAAGTGACCTACATATACCTTCCTCTCCCCACACATTATGCACAAGTAGTCCCACATCTTACTTCCGACCAAAAATCAATTTTCTCTGCCAAGGTCCTACTCCTCTTTCTACCTGTGGGCCTTGGGATACAAATGGTCTAAAATGCCAGCTATATATGGGGGTAGCAGCTATGTATTATCTCAAGATAGTGACTGTGTGTTAGTTCGGGTGTAGTGCCTGCACTATGGGACAATACACAAGCCGGGAACTAAGCTGGATGTTTAAAAACACACGCACACAGCCAGAGACATGGGGTCACGGGTCACCCTTGAAACAAGAATGCCAACATTATTGTGCTCTAGGGAAGCTTATATAGGGATCCTTAAACTGATAGCCATGCCCCAGATCTTAGGATTTGCAGCTGTAAAACCCACCAGAATTCACTCCCTTGCCATCAGGAACTCATGAGGGTCTCGTGCTCAGAGCAGCTGCAGGCACAGGAAAACAAGTTGTTTACTCCAGCAGGCAAAGGGTCTGAGGCAGGCAAAGAAAGTCAAGGGGCCAAGGGTCTGCAGCCCCCAACACTCAGGGTAGCGACTGTGTGTTATCTCCTTTTCTGTCTCTGTGGTAAAATACTCTGAAAAAAGCAAGTTATGGAAGAAAACGGTTTGTTTGGGTTTACAGTGCCATAGGGGAAACAGTCCATCGTGTGGTAAAGGCACAGCAGCAGAAGGAGGCTGGCCTGGCAGTCAGGAAGCAGACCAACCACATTTCATCAGCACACAGGAAATAAAGAAAGAGAACAGGAAGTGAGGTCAGGTTATACAATCTCAAAGTCCCACCCCCAGGGATATACTTCCTCTAGCAAGGCTCTCCTCCCTGAAGGTTCCACAGCTTTTCCAAACAGCTGGGGAACCAAATATTCAACTCTATGAGCTTGTGGATGACATTTCTCATTCAAACCACAGCACCTAAATTCCTAGCTCCTGAAAGGTTGCGGAATGAAGGTCATGAGTTTGAGACCAGCTTAGGCTACAAAGCAAGACTCTATCTCAAAAAAATAAAATATGGCACATTAAGGCCATTGCTGCATGTCTGTTGTCAAGAACATATTTTATTTGGGGAACAAAATCTATAACCTCAACGAACCTAGTCATGTAGAAAAACAAAGGAAAAAAAATTCAGTGAATCATTAGAACCTGATAGCGAGGCCAATTCTGCTTCTAGCTCTTTGCTCCCAAGCTTGTCTGTTTCTTTGCTTGCTTGCTTGCTTGCTTGCTTGGTTTATTTTTTTTCATACTGAAGACATAGCACTATACAGAGGACCCTAATTAAATGCAGAGAGTACACCCTAAAGGATGGGGACTAGATTCTGAAAGTCTGGGTCAGCTCTAGTATTCCAATGCATTCTGAGGGTGGCTCCTTCTGAGGATGTTAAATGACCATGAACTCATGGTCACAGACTTCCTCCCCACATCTTGCTTGCTATGAGGTGGACCTGTGGTAGATATTACACTGGGTGTATAATTCTTCTGTGGCTATGATCAGGATTCATGTATACCAGGAGTGGTGTTCACTGAAGATCTGAGGGAAGAAAGGCAAATCTACAACCAGAACAAGTATCCAACCATTATAGAATGGACTGCTAAATCTTTCAGTCTTGGTATGGTTGATTTGCCATAAAGTAGCACACTGGAGATAAAGAAGTCTTTTTTATATGTCTACTTTTTAAAAATTTTTAATTGAAAAGATCTTTTCTGATCACACTTTTCCCCTCTCTGCACTCCTCTCAGATGTGCACCCACCTCCAGCACTCAACTCCAAGCCATTTCTCTCTCTCCCAAAACAAACTAAAAGGGGGTATACAATAACTCTTCCCTCACACAAAAAAATCAGAAACCAAAATATACAAACAAAATATCAACAATGCAAAAAATGCCCAAACAAAACAAAATGAGGCCTAAAGTTGTCTGCACATTCCTGAAAAGGGGAGTGAGGATTGAGGTAAGAAATAGATAAGAGACAGGAGATAGAGTTGGAAGGGCTTCTAGTGAATACTGTAACCACCTCAAGTTTATATTCATAGTCCTTATATATGCCAATCAAAAGTGGAGGGGAAAAGACTTCCCTCCCATGATACAAGAAACAAACAAGCATAATTGCTGTGGTACAATGATCTAGTACCCTGTAAAGATTTGTCAATTGTATTGCTTTAATAAAATGTTAATTGGCAAGTAGCCAGGCAGGAAGTATAGGCAGGGCAACAAGAACTGGAGAATTCTGGGAAGAGGAAAGACTCAGTCTGCCGGCATCACCCAGACACAGAGGGAGCAAGATGAGAATGCCTCAATGATAAAAGGTACCAAGCCATGTGGCTAGCACAGACAAGAATTAGGGGTTAATGTAGGCTGTAAGAGTTAATAAGAAGCCTGAGCTAATAGGCCAACCAGTTTATAATTAATGTAGACCTCTGTGTGTTTCTTTGGGGCTGAATGGCTGTAGGATATTCTGTCCACAAAATGGTGCCAATGTGGACAACTAAATCCACTTAAAACCTGAGAAAGTTTGGAAAGGAATTCTAGACACAAAAAGAACAGAGTTAAGCATGGCTTCTTGGTAGCAGCATTTTCTCAGGTGGGCTCTGTTTGCTAGAGGCAAGCGTGTCTCATTTAAGAGAGGCTTCCTGACTCTTTAGCTTTAGCTGCAAAAAAACCTTGCAGCTCTTTTAAGAGGCCCTGCCACAAAAAACTTAAATGGTGTTTATGAATAGCCAATAGCATACTTCTTGGTGGTGGCAGGACCGTGAAACTCCACAGAGTTGTGGCAATAAACATGGCTCCCACCAGTACCTCTGCAATGAGGCTAGACTCTCAGAAAGCTAAGGAATGGGGTGGATCCAGCCATTAAAGCCATGGCTTTAATATTAGCCATATTGCTTAGCAAATTAAAGATTCATGTGGTCAGAAAAATAGAGATATACAGTAAAGATAGATTCAGACTAAAGAAAACCTCTAAATGGTTTACAGTGTGCTTAAAAATATATGTAGGCTTGGGAGAGAAAAGAAAACAGATAAAGTCCTTTTTTAAAAAAAAAGAAAGAAGTTGGGTGTGGTGGCACACACCTTTAATCCCAGCACTTGGGAGGCAGAGGCAGGCAGATCTCTGTGAGTTCAAGGACAGCCTGCTCTGCAGAGTGAGTTCCAGGACAGCCAAACATACACAGAGAAACCCTGGCTCAAAAAGCCAAAAACTAAAAATAAAAGAAATAGAGTTTAAAATAAAGCCACGTAAAGATGAAAAATGCACAGAGAATCTGGATACTGTATGTTATTGTATTGTCTTTGAATTGTATGACTGCTGAGGAAGAAACAACAGCTGCTACAAGACATTTGATTATAAGTGCTGCTGAATTAACCCAACATATATACTTTGAAAATGTCTTGACTTCAAAATTTAAGTCAAAATGTATGCTACTTTGGAGAAAAGGTTTTGTTTTTGTTTCCACAGGAACTGAGAGGCTGTGGATTCATTCTGGGCTAAGAAAAATCAGGTTTGACCAAGGAAGACCTCCTGAGAAATCTCCAATAGGAGCAGACGGCCCGGATGTCTGAGTTCTACATCCAGAACAGCCTCAAGACTGCTGGCTGAGATGATCAATCCTCACAGAATACTCCAGTCAGGACTTGACCATAATTCAAAATTTTCTTTAGGTCTCCATAAGATTATCAGCACCCCCAATCAACAGGAAGTATCTTGGAAAACTATATCCGCATTCCCAAAAAATGGATTATGGATGTTTGTCTTTGTTTAGCGTGTTGGCTACAAGTTGTTATGGATAATGGTCAGGAAGAAAGCTAAACAAAGGAGATTAGATTCAGAATTCTTGTTTTGAAAAAGGGGAAGTGGGGAGTGCTGTGGGACAATGGTCTTGTATCCCGTAAATATTTGTCAGTTGTATTGCTTTAATAAAACACTGATTGGCCAGTAGCCAGGCAGGAAGTATAGGCAGAGCAACAAGAACTAGGGAATTCTGGGAAGAGGAAAGATTCAGTCTGCAGGTGTCACCCAGACACAGAGAAGGCAAGATGAGAATGCCTCACTGATAAAAGCTACTAAGCCATGTGGCTAACACAGAGAAGAATTATGGGTTAATGTAGGCTGTAAACATTAATAAGAAGCCTGGGCTAATAGGCCAACCAGTTTATAATTAATGTAGACCTCTGTGTTTCTTTGGGACTGAATGGCTGCAGGATAGGGCAGGGCAGAAACCTCTGTCAACACATACTTACCTCATTACATCTCAAAACACCTGGGTATGGTGGATTAAGGTACTGATCTATGGGTATAGCAGAAAGTATTGGGAGTCATTTTATATTCCTTTAGCAGACTTTAGAAAGTCTAGATTTTCCACTAGACCCATGGCCTTTCCTATCTCAGGTTCTTGACCACCCTAGTACTGTCAGGTGTGAGTTCCATTTCATAGACTGGGCATTGACTCTTAGCAGAGAGTGATTGGTTACTCCAACAATGTTTGTGCCACTGTTGCTCCAGCCTATCCCACAGGCAGGCCATTGTTGTTATTTGCCGGGCTTATATCTAGGTTGGTGTTTACCTTCCAGGACCATGGACACTACTCAGTAGGGATAAAGCCTCTAGGTAGGCACCACCTAGTCTCCTCCATGTTCAGTGAGAGACATAGGTGGCATTTCCAACAGCAGGGCCTTACTAACAGATTGTGAGGAGGTAACAAAGGGCTTGACAATTGCCTGAGGTTCTAGGGGCTTCTATGGGGCCCTTTTAGCCAACAACTCAGCAAGATGTAACCCATTCCTGTCATTGGAGGATTTACTTGGTGGCAAGAGATGCCTGTATTGTTGGGGCACAGTCTCGCCTGTTATTTGGTAACTCCATTTAGATTCTGTTCATATGTGTATATATTTTAGGAAACTTCTACAATATCAGGTTTCCATATGGTCCCTCAAATGGCCCAAGATAAAGAAGCCTTATTTTTCAACTCAGCAATCCCAGAATTTCCTGGATTCTCTCCAATCTGTGTGCATTTTTGTTCAAAACTGGCTCTTTCCTAAATGCTTTTCTCTTTGACATACAGGATCTATAATATACACACAGTTAATGACAGCTAGCTCTCATTTTCACCCCTTTGCCTGGACATCTTACAACACAAAATCAGATATTTTTAGTATATATTCCAATTTCCGAGTTTGCTACATTTAGAAAATACTTCACCCCTCATTGCATAATCAAAACAGTCATTTTCTTCCTAACTTCTATCACAGCCTTCTTGTGCCCATGAGTTTCCCAAACCAAAGCCTTTTTTTTTTTGCTTTTCTTGTATCTATCTCACATAATTGTTATCAATTTCTCATGCCAATAATATACCAATGTCCAATACCAAAAGCTATTCTCACAAAATGCCATGTGGAAAACATCCAAAACTGCAGTGGCTTTAAAATAACAGTAATATATTCTCAGTGACCTGTGAATCAGCTGAGTGTTGGCAGCTGCAGGCTGGGCTCAGCTGGGCTCTCATGCAGGCTTAGCTTGGCTAGAACTAACTGGCTTTATTTCACGTGCTATTTATCTTCCTCTTTGGACTACCAGCATGTTCTTCTATTCTGATGGCATAAATAGAAGAGAATAGACCCAAGCACACATGTGCTTTTTAAGCCTCTGCTTGCTATTTAGCTGCCATTGTCATAATGACAAAGTCAGCAAAGTGGTCAAGCCTAGAATCAGGAGTAGGGAAGTCACTCCAGCAATATAAGTGGCTGGGGAAGGAGAGTAAAAACATTTTGTCGGGGGCTGGAGAGATGGCTCAGCGGTTAAGAGCGTTGCCTGCTCTTCCAAAGGTCCTGAGTTCAATTCCCAGCACCCACATGGTGGCTCACAAACCATCTGTAATGAGGTCTGGCGCCCTCTTCTGGCTAACTGTATACATAATAAAAAAAACATTTTGTCAAGGTTTTTACTTTTGGGGGTCTGGAGAAATGACTCAGCAGTTAAGAGTACTGGATGCTCTTCCAGAGGAATGGAGTTTGATTTCTGGCACCCACGTGATAGCTCACAATCAATCATAATTCCAGTGTTAGGGGATCTAACACTCTCTTCTGGCCTCTTCAGGTATCAAGTACACACATGGTGCACATACATGCAAGAAAAACACTGACACACATAAAATAACAAAAAATAAGTTTCTTAAAAGTTTTACTTTTCTTTATGCCTCTCTGTGAGTGGCCATGTGTCTGTTTGTATGGCTGTTCGGGTGCCCACAGAGGCCAGAAGAGGGAGCCCGATCCCCTGGAGCTGGCTGTCGGTGCTGCCACCGGAGCTGCTGATCCTCTGCAGGACAGCGAGTTCCACTATGTGAGAGCCATCTCCTTGGCCCCTGAGGAGTAAATACTGTGAACAACAATCTAATCGATTGCATATATTATTGTGGAATTTTAGATCCACAGGACTGAATCATATGAACCCACAGAGACTGAGACAGCATGTGCAAGCCCTGCACAGGTTCAAACCAGACAAAATCCCAGCAATGAGAAACAGGCATCTGTGCAAAGGACTGAAAATCAGAGTGGTAGAACCTCTCCTGAGTGACATCAGAAGTTGGAGACAATGGAACGTTCCCTACATTCTGAATGAAGGGATGTCATATCTAGAATTCTATATCCATCTAAATCTGTTACAGGCTAGAAAAAAGACCCTTGAGTCACACCGTTCATCTAACTTGCTCTGTTGGTGTCGTTTCTCAGGAAAACTACTAGAGAATAAAAAATTAAAAGAGAAATACTAAACCAAAAGAGAAGAAGACAGGAAGTAGAAAACCTATCATGAAGAAAAGAAGGGAATTTCCAAGTAGATGGCACTTGAAAGCTCTCCACTGTTGCTACAGGCACAGAGATGGGTGGCCCTGCGTTCACTGAAATATGAGGAAGTGTGTGTGTTGTGTGTGT
Source organism: Ondatra zibethicus (assembly GCA_004026605.1). Lineage (NCBI taxonomy): Eukaryota > Metazoa > Chordata > Mammalia > Rodentia > Cricetidae > Ondatra > Ondatra zibethicus. The sequence continues at coordinate 69,500 of PVIU01007650.1, read as the reverse complement.
GATGCTATTGTAGAAAGTGGAAATCCTCAAGTAGAGGCAGGAACTGAAGCAGAAGCCATGGAGGAATGCTGCTTACTACTCTGCTTTTCCTGGCTTTGCTCTCTTGTGCACCCAGGAGTACCTACCCACAGATGGTACCACCCACAGTGGGTTAAGTCCTCCCACCTCAATCATTGATCAAAAATGCCCCCATAGACTTGTCTATAGGCAAATCTGATGAGGCAATTCCGTAATGGAGATTCCCCTCTTCTAAGATATGTCTAGGTTAATGGTGTCAAGTTGATTAAAGAAAAAAAATGAAAATGTCAATCTAATGAAGAGGCAGTTTACAGAATGGGAAAATGTATATCTGGCAAAGGATTAATATGCAAAATATACATGCAACTAAAACATCTTATCATCAAGAAGACAAACAACCCAATGAGAGCATGGTTTATCCAATTAAACAGCAAGCCCTCAAAAGATCACAAATGAATTATAAAATACTTTTTAGAGTGCTCAATATCCTTAGCCACTAGAGAAATAAAAATACTACCTTGAGATTTAAAATTACTCCATCAGAATGACTATTAATCAATAAAACAGATGAGGGTGATGATGTGGGGAAAGGGGAACACTTGTTCATTGTTGATGCAAGTGTAAACTCGTACAACTACTATGAAAATCAGTATGGAAGTTCTTCAAAATGCTAGTTAGAACTTCCATATGACCCAGCTATATTAAATACTTCCAGACATTTATACAAAGAACTCATCAGAGATACCTCCATATCTTCTTCATTGTGACTCCAATCATAATAGTGAGGAAATGTAACCAGCCCAAATGTCAATCAATTCATGAGTAATTAATAAAAATGTAATACACATACACAATAGTGGAAGAGGAGAATACTGGGAGGTGGGAAGGTCTCAGCAGGGAGCATTGGGAAGGAAAAGGAGGAAGAAAGGATTAACCAAAACTAAGAATGTGTATAAAAGCCATATGAAAACGTACTACTTTACAAGTTTATTAAACAATATCATCCAAAAACAAAAGCTATAGACAGAGGCACCCTCCATGGTGGAGAATTTCTTCCCAAAAGTCATGCCCTAGTAAACAAAAATCTCAGTGCCAGATGTGGGACATTTCCATCCAAGTTATTGGTTGTGGAGGTCCCAGAGACACCTGCAAAAGAATGTAGGCTATTGTCATCGCTCTTGGTTTCCCACCAGAGCCTGATGGTAAGACCCTATTACTATAAAACTAAAGACATTGGTCACAGAACACGGCCATATCAAGCTGGAGCTGACTGGAAGCCTCCTCCTACTGGGTAGCTTTCATAGTTCCAAAGAGGGTGCACTGTAGACTGTTGGGAGAGAAAAATGGTCAGCAGTGTGATCCAGCTATGAATCCTGTGAGCTACAGTTATGAACCACCATACAGGAAGTGCTGTCTACTGCAACAGTGGCATGACTGTCATGTGGTAACCGACCACTTCCTGACTGGAATGGAGGCTCACTCTGCAGGAGAGAAGTTATAACTGGTTCTGTGAAGCCTGTCACAAGTCTGTATTTTGGGAAGTCCCAGACATAGGGAGGAAATCTAAAACTACTGTTTTGCTAAAGGCTTGTCAAACTGTTTTCTGAAGCCTCCTGTTTAGACCCATAGAGTGGTGCTGTACCCAGCCTTTGTCAGAAAGGCTGCTTGCATTGGGTAGAGGTTAATATAGAGACCCATAACTGACCAAAGTACTGTGACCACATCATAGTGAGGTGCTTCCCTACAAACAGGATAGTTGGATCACTGCCGCCAAGGCTCAGGAACCATGACTGAAGGGGGAATAGAAAGAATGTAAGAGCTGGAAAATGGTAAGGGGTGCAGCAAAAAGATGTCTTCTTGATATGGCATAGCAGTCGTAGACACGAGCTCACTGAAGCTGAGGCTATCTTCACAATGCCTTCAAATGATTGAGCCCAATAACACTTCATCTTGAATGAGGAGGGGTTCATGATATCCCAGGCTCCTTGAGGAACTGTTAGCAATTAACAGTAATTGAGAAAGGTATTCTTCAGTGATGTAGTCACTGGTAATTTGCCCTTATTCTACTGAGTAACCTCCTACCCACAACAAATTAAACAGAGAGAGAGAGAAAGAGAGAGAGAGAGAGAGAAACACAAGAAGCACTTGCTGGGAAGAAGAGCTTCATCGGGAGAAGGGGAATGAGCAAGAAGAATGGGAGGAGGCAGAACAACTAAAATTTATTATACACATGCATGAAACTGTCAAAAAAACTTTTAATATGTTTTTAATGGGTAGGGTGGTAACTACTGTAATCCCAGGGACAGAAAGGAAGAGAAAGGCAGATCCCTGATACTCACTGGCTAGCCAGCCAGTCTTGCTCAGTAAGTTATAGGCTAGTGAGAGACTTTATCAATAAAACGGTAGATAGCACTTGAGAGATGATGTTCAAGGCTGTCTTCTGATCTCAACACACAAGTGCACGTGTGTGCGTGCGTGCATGCACACACACGTGCATACATACATGTACAAAGAAAAAACAAAGCAGTGTGTGGCACAGGTTGTCCTGGAACTCACAGGCTCAAGTGACCTTCACTACCTCAGCTTCCCAGTGGGAATTTGAGTCATACCCATTATACCAGCCTGGATGCTTGGATACTGGCTTTCTATCTAACTTCTAAAGAGGGAAATGAAGTTCTCCATGAGCCGGGCAGCTCTAGCATTGGTGCTTCTAATGTAATCGCATAATAAGCTGTAGCTTGCCTCCCACTACCTTCCCACAGTAGTCATCTCTGTGTTTTAGCACAGCCTTTGCAGGCAGCTATTGTCTTGCTCAGGCCTTCTCCTCTTAGTTAATTATTCATCATGTACTGCTTGGACCAACCTGTTCGCTTTTCCCCCGACACACTCCAGTTCGCCAAAATATCCCTCTAAATGCAGTTCCCCTAAATAACTCTATACTAATGAAACCCTAGAGACCCACATGGGTTCTGATCAGCATAGAGTACAGTCCCCCACTTTCCCCCAGTGCTCCAGACTGTGAAAACAACTGAGTCTCCATGTGAAAACACAATCAAGGTCACAGAGGAGTCTCATTAGAAAAACACACTAAAAAAAATTCAATTTCAAAGCAATATTTTTCTGGTTTCCCTGAACGAAGATGGAAAACAGTGCGTAGTCCCTGCTGACGAAAATGCAAGAGTCAAACATGCAGAAGATGGGTGACATTATGCCAATCCGGTTACTGTGAAATACCAGCCAGTAATGTGAGGGCCAGTACGGAGGTCACGGACCATATCCCACAGCCAAGAAAAACGAATGCTATTCCAACTGAAGGAGAAGAACAGAACTGGATAAAACTCTGAGGATCAGCAGCACCAATTTACAGCAAATTACCAAGAAACAGGAGGACATGGCTCCCTCCAGTGCGCACAGCTAGACCTGCCTCTGCCTGGCCCTGGACCCTCATCTCTCCTCTGGCAAACAGGAACCTGAGCAAATAAACCTACTGGGGAAGGAAAAAATCCATTTCCAAGCTAGGCAATGTGATCACTCCTTCAAGCTGTGATGAGAATAGTGAGAAAAACATTCCTCTCTTATGGTGACCATCCCAGTACCCACAAGAGCTTGCCTAGAATTCCAGATTCCTCTGGCATCTTGGTGGAGATGCTGCTGAAGGGAGACAGGGTTTATTATTTCATTCTTCTGTGTGTTCTGTTTGGGTTTTACCATAATGCCTCAGGGAAGCTTTACACAGCTGTAACTTCAACACTGGTAAACACCCATGATGACTTCCCAACAACTGTTTGTCTTTCTTTCTGTACCAAGATATACTTTAAGCCAGGCAGTCCCATCAGCAATAAAGTAGTATGGAAATACTGGTAATTTTCTTTTGTGAGCGTACTAGATCACATAGTAGATTTCAGATTGAATAACCAAACAAAGAAACTATCTGAACTGTTTTTACACCGCAAACTGTTAACAAATCAAAGTACTATTAAGTTACTAATGGCAAGGGGTGTCAAGTTTAGGACTCTTAAACCTGGTTTCTACCTTAGTCCACTATGAAGTGTGTGTGTGTGTGTGTGTGTGTGTGTGTGTGTGTGTGTGTGTGTGTGTGTGTGTGTGTAAGAGAAAGAGACAGAGAACAAGACAGAAAGACCGAGTTAGGAGCATATATACACTGTGTGCAAGTGTATGTGCATATAAGCCAGAGGAGTGCATTGGGCATCCGGCTCTATCATGCTCCACCCTATTCCCTTGAGCTAGGACTGCTCACTGAACCCAGAGTTAGGCTGGCCGTCAGCAAGTCCCAGTCATCCTGTTTCTAACCCTCATACCCAGTAACAGACATACCTGAAGTCACACCCAGATTTTTACATGGTTGCTGGGGATTTGAACTCAGGGCCTCATGCTTACTTGCCATCTCCCCTGTCCTCTGAGAAGTAGAGCTGTGGTCATGATTTTGAGCTTGGCCAAACTCAGGGTGGGAACCACCCCACAGGCAAAAGGATCCAGGATATTGATTATGTAATAGATTTTGACCTTGTTCTGGTGAGTGGACCTAAGCATTGCCCTCCAACTTCTGTGGGCTGAAGTAAAGGCTCAACTTTGAGCTGAGAATGTTTAGTTTGCTCATACCAGGGAGAGACTACCAGATCCTTGAGCAGTGATTCACATCTCATTAATCTAGTCACTCAATCCAGTCACAGTTTCATGAAGCCATTGGCCAGCTCCACGCTGGGTGATGGTCTTAGCCTAGATACTACACCTCCAGATTTTACCCGAGCACTTCCCTGATGCCAGCATTCATTCTGCCCTGGATAGCTGCTGGGTAGGAACAGGTACACAGGTGGGAAATGCTAGGTAGTTCCTCCTTTCTGGCTCTCTGTGGTTGGGGTGCTGTTAGGGGACAGAGAGAGCATGCCTCTGAGGATAGTAAATGCAGAGGCAGTGACACACAGGACTTTTACCCGTGGAGGACAGGGATGACGCACAGGTGGAAGGAGAAGCCCCAGGTCACATGGTAGGTGTGACAATATGGTGGCAATGTTAATTACAGCATAAGGAACAGAGTATTCGTTAGCCTTGTGAATTGTTTTGGAAGTCTTGAAAAAAGGAAATGACAGAGTCAAGCAAGCTTACTAACTACTCAAAGGCAGCAGGACTTGAGTCGGTCTCCATGGCAATATTGAAAGAAACATCTTCTGCAAGTACAAGGGATACTGTAATGAAAATTAAGCCATCCGGTAATGGTTATGAAAGACACTGGATGAAAAACTGAGGAAGAAATCCTCTTCCAAAGTTGGGATCCTGCTAGGAAAACTTTTAAGGCTTAAAGACCAGAGATAGGGTTTGAAAATGCTGAGTCACTGGGTGTGTTTAAACCTTTCAGGGGATCAGGCTCACCCTGTTAGGCAACCCTGAACCTGACCTTATCCTGCAGAGTGGACCCTTGTTTCTTTCCCAGTCCTCACCCACATCCAAGCACCGACTGCAGGAACATCGTCAGACACAGGGCTCAGCAGATGGCAAAGCATGGCTCTGCTCTAGGAAGAAATGGCTTATTGAGGCAATGAAAGGACTTGCTTAATGCGCACACGCAGGAACCCGGCCATGCTTGTGGCACTAGGTCATGAGGCTGTTGGGGAAGAATAGAAATGGAAAAAATGAATAATACAGACTTCTGTGGATGCCGGAGCATTCTTTCTCGATTTAAATTTATGTCCTGGCAAGGAACAATCCACAACCAGGACTATTTCCTCAGACTTTGGCAGAATAATGATCTGCTATAAATCGATCTAGGTGCTAGAATCTTCCTGGCACAGCACAGAAAGCCTTGGGATGTGGAAGTAGGAGAAGAGATTTTTTTTCCTCACTGTTCATTTATGGCAGATCTCTGTGAGTGTTATTTGGAAATCACAGAGGAAAATGCAATTTAAATTTATACCAACAGATTTTTTTAGCTCTGTAGAAAATACACAAAGATACCACTTTATAAGACTGAATTTGCATCACTGCCATCAAATGGAGTGTACTGACAAATAAAACACAGCTCATCCTTGGACACGGGGAGCTCACTTTTAAGACAATGTTCACAGTGATAAAATAGACAGAAGGTTATTACTGTACCCATTTAAAGAGTACAGTTCAGTGTCATTAAGAGGATACATGCTAATGAGCCACCATCACCACCATTCATCAGCTTCATTAGCCCAAACTGAAACTGTCCATTAAACAAAACCTCCCTAGTCTCCCCTTACCCCACCTTCCAACAAACTTTATGACCTATGAGTTTTGTATGAATAGAATTAAACAAAACTTTTTCTTTTATGTTTTCAAGTATCTATTTCATAGCATATATTGGAATCTCATTTAAAATATGAACAACTGAGCTGGAAAGATAGTTTAGATGTTAAATGCTAAGATTCACAACCAAAACTTCAACAATATAAGTAATAGCTAGGATGATTTGTCCACCTGCAAGTTCAGAATTTGAGAGGCTGAGACAGCAGGATTGCCACAGTTGGAGGCCTTCCTCAGTGAGCTTGAGGTCAGTCTGGACTACAGAGTATTCTGTTGTATGTGAACGCCATATTCTATCTATTCATCTGTTTAGATGTTTGCATTTTTGCACCTTTCGACTGTTGTATGGATCAAGGCATCCAGGACAGTTCTTCAGGTAAGAATTGTCTCCCTACTCAGATGATCCTAACCCATGGCAAGTCAACATTAAAGTCAACCATAATGACCTTTATATCAGGTTTTTCGAGGTTTCTGTCCCACCTGGTACCACAGCCATTCAGTCCCAAAGAAACACACAGAGGCTTACATTAATTATAAAGTAGTTGGCCTATTAGCTCAGGTTTCTTATTAACTCTTATAGCTTATATTAACCCATAATTCTTTTCTGTGTTAGCCACATGGCTCGGTACCTTTTATCAGTGAGGCATTCTCATCCTGCTTCCTCTGTGTCTGGGTGATGATTGCAAACTGAGCCTTTCTTCTTCCCAGAATTCTCCTGTTCTGGTTGCCCTACCTATACTTCCTGCCTGGCTACTGGCCAATCAACATTTTATTAAACCAATACAAGTGACAAATCTATACAGGGTACAAGACAGTTGTCCCACAGCAATACCCAATCTGTTTCTTCCCCATTTTTCATGGTTGCATTGGAGACCATTTCTTAATTCAGAGATTTACAGTTTTTTGGTTTTTTTTTTAATGTAGCTCTCCTGATGATCCTCAGTGGAACTTATGGGATCTCCAGCTTCCTAAGCTTTACATTTAAAAGTTCTGTTCACTATTCAATAGCTTTGGGCAGGTAATTCATAAACTGGGTCATCAGTTATTATCTAAAATAAGAGGACTGTTGTATGGATCACACGTATCTCACATGGCTAGAACGATGCCCGAATGAGATGCTATATGAAAGCATTTTGCGGCAAACCCCTCCAAGCAGACCTTTCTCACCTGATCTCTGGTGTTGGCACCAGTGCTGGCAAATCCTCCTTCCAATTTTCTCAGACCTGTTCAGAACATCCCTCATCGACATTCTGGCGTATTGAAATCTATCCACATGTTTGGCATTACCTCACACCCATTCGGATCACAAAATTTTTCCACAGATATCAGACTCTTCTAATAGATCTTAGGGGTCCCTCCAGAAGAGAATGGACATTGCCCATCATCCTGACTTTCCTGTGCAAGGGCAGCTCTGCCCATCTAACCAAACAGGATATTGCCCTTGTAATATTTCCTCAATCCCTATGACCAATCTCTAATTATGCCTTGTCGATTTTATTTACCAAATATCTTTGCTTTTTATGAATTCCTTCAAAATCTAAGCTTCCATCTTTCCCTGACCTAGTATAATATCCTTCTTGGATATGTTCTTGACTTTGGCCCATCTCACCACAATCCATTCTTAATTTAATAGCCCAAATGGTTTTTCTTAATTATTAAAAGGCCCCAGGTAGCAACTCATGGCATCTTCACCTTTAAGACTGCTGAGTACCTTTATCTGAAAAGATATTGAATTGTATCAAATGATTTTGACACAGAACTTACAAGCTCACCACCCGAGCCCTAACTTACTGAGAGGAGATGGCTGGGTGGGAGGTAGAACAGAGGAAGGCAGTGTTGTCTGAAACAACTGGCTAGCTCAAGGCCCAGTACAAGGGGTCACTGACCTCTGACACAGAGGCACTTGGGCATGTGCTGCATCCTTTGACACTCGGGGTGCAGCCTCCAGCTGTGGCTGACAGCAGGCCCCCATTCTCAGAACAGCATCTTGTAATTTCTCTAGAAAGCTGCAATGTGTTCCAAACCCCTCTACCTTGCTGCCACAACAGACACAATGATGACACATCTAACACGAAGCTGCGATGCAGATTACCCATTGTTCGTGGCAGTCCTTGTAACCAGCTATTAAGTTCCAGGTGCCAAGCCCCCACTGAAATCTGTTCTGAGAAGAGTTGGTTAGACTTGACTCTCATTAGAGACCCAAGGTTTCCCTGCCCTTTCATTTACACCACGGGTGATAGGTGTCACTTTGTAACTTGCCTTATCAGCAGCATCTTCTATTTTGATTCTGTAGCCCTTGGCCCCACTTTGAAATAAGTCTTGATTTTGAAGAATAAATCTTAAGGACAAACGGTTGCCCATTTAGCAATTAGAGACATTGTGCTGTAACAAAGGTAGCAAACTGTGTTGATTTCCATTTGTTCAGCCTTGCGCCGTGTTTCCATTCTTGTTTCCTTCACCAGCCATACCTTATATGAGCATGGTGCTCAAACTTCAGGATGTGTCATCCAAACCACAGACATGTTCAAGGGCAAATCCCAGCTCCCAGCCATGATTTGGTAGTTACACATGCTCTTACAGTGATTCTGACGATGCAGCTGGCCCCTGAGCATCCTGGAGGTCTGACCTCTGACACTGTACATGCATCTGTCAGTAAAAGGACAGCATCAGGCATACCCCAGCTCAGGCAGAGATGGATGGAAGATGAGCATCCAGAAGAAGCCTTGGGGATAGACGCAGCTTTGGTTAGTCACTACTGGAGTCTACCTCTCCAACTTAACTTAGCCAAGATCCCATGGCCTTGGGCACGAAGTGTATAACCATTGTCTATGATGGGGTGAGTGCAATCGGAGTAGCTGAGGACAAACTCATTGTTGCCTTTAGAAAGTGCTTAAATATTTCATTGTCTTGCTGTTCTTTCAACTCCATTTGGGAAGTCTCCAGAGCATCTTTCTTTGTTCACTAATTCAAACAACAGTAAGAACAATTCCTTATATATCCTAATTAGATGACTCATAAAATTTCACAACCAGAACAAATTCTTAAGATTTCCGCCTTCAACCCCAAGAGGTAGAAAGCTGACTTCCAAAGAGTTTTCTTTGATTGACTCATGTCTATATAAGCTTACGAATAAATCAGAGAGTAAAAGAAAAAAGAATTGCAGTACAAATATATAAAAATGATGATTTTTTTTTCATTCCAGTAAATTTAAGGAGGGTGGAGATAGAACCCAAGGAATCAGTGATGATAGGCAGGGACTCTGCTATTGAGTTACAGACCCTTGAGACACACACTGGTGTATTTTTATGGAAAACCGTCTTAGACCTACATAATGATCTGTCACCAAACAAATGAATATTATAGTTAAGTAACAAGCAATAATCATCACAATAAAAGTGAAAAAGCCCTCAACTTTAAAGATCTTGCTCAAATCAGTAAAATATTTACTATATGAATAAAAAGTTCCCCTTGCCAAATAAAGACATTATAGTTGACAGCTCCACTGTTTCAAATTTCTAACACAAAATCTCCAGTGGTCATATAGATGGAAGTTCTGTTTCTTCATCTTTCAGTCATTGTGTAAAAATTGCTTTTTTGAGGACATTGAGGTTGAAATATGGGAATATGGAAATCCCCAACAGTGGAGGCACCAAATGCACTAGAAGCGAACTGTAGGGATTGCAATCTGTTAGAAAATCTGTCTCCAAAGGAAGTAAGGCTTGGAGTCAAAGGAAGTGTACCAAAAGAAGGTACACTTGGGAGACAGGTAAGGAACAGGACACTGCCCATATAACTGTGTGTGTGTGTGTGTGTGTGTGTGTGTGTAGGTACACCTGTGTATTATAGGGGTGTGGACAAGAGAACAGCCTCTGCTGGCCAAGTAGGATAAATTGGCAGACCACTGAGCCCTAGAGATCCATCTGTCTCTGCCTCCCCAGCACTGGGAGTACAAGCATTGGCCACCGCGCCTGGATGTTTTTTAGCAGGGGTCCCGGGATCAAACTTAAGTCCTCATGCTAGCAAGGCAAGCACTCTACCAACTCAGTTATCTCCCCAGAACTAACTGGTAATTCCTTCAACTCCCATGTAAAATACCATCATTAAAGGATAATTAATACAAGTATATGTATTTGAAATGTACATAACACATGCATGAAATTCAAGAGTAATTTCAGCAATCGGTTAGAATTTAGTCCAACAAAAGATTTGGTTGTTTGTGTGATGGCAAAGTCTTCCTTGGGAGGCCTAGTGTGAGAAAGTGTGTGAATGATATGTCTATCATAGTTTTCTCCTCCCACCCCTAGACGTTTACAGCCTGAAGACTGTCCCCTACAGTGACTGCTCCTGTTCAGATTGATGTCCCCTTGACCAAGCTCTATACCATAAACCCCACCTCCTTGTTTATCTATATGTAATAACCCCACCTCTTTGTCCAGCTGTAAACAGTAACCTTGCCTCTCTGTTCAACTCTATGCAATAAACACATTGTGCTCTGGAATGCTGAGGTTTCCCCAGCTGAGAGCCCACCAACTGATCTGAGGTTTTTGTCTGTCTGTCTGGCCATCCCAATCAAGTCCAAGTCACTGGAGTCATGCAAGGATGGAGCAGAAGAGACAGATAACATTGGATTAGAAGATAATAAAACCACTTTACCAAGAGGGGTGGGACATGATGGCCACCATCTTGAATCACCACAGGAGACCCTCAGGAGATGGGACCTATTGAGGGAACTTCATGGAGGGAAGATAAAGTTGCCATATCTCACCAAGCTCACGAAAGGGGTCAACAATTACTGGAGGTTGGGTGGATGCCTCAGTGCTGTAGCTGCCTATAACCCACACAGGAACACCAGCAATGAGGTTCTCAGGAGATGCCACCCATGCTGGGGTGAACTTCTTTTTGTTGCTGTGTTTTGGTCTTTTTGTTTTTTCAAAGGGTTTCTCTGTGCAGCCTTGGATCCATCTGCCTTGCCTCTGCTTTTGCTGGCATTAAAGGCATGTGCCACCACTGCCCTGTGAGGGGTGAACCTCTTAATGCTACAACTGCATAGTTTATGCAAGCTCCTATAAGCAACTCCAAGAAAAATCTCTGGTTCACCAGGCTACACAAGGATGGAGTTATTCCTTTGGTCTGACACTGCCCTCTCCATCTGGGTGGAATAAAAGTCTCTCATGGGAAGTCACACAGGAGCAGAGAGGCAAAGAGGCTGCAGCAAGCTTTCAGAGCCAGGGAGTAGCAGAACCCAACTCCAGAGCCACCATTGTCAAAGCCTGTGTTCCTAGCTACTGCCCTGCCTTTGTTCCCCATTGCTAACCGCTGGGCATTCCCAAGTGTAGTGAGTGTAGGGTTTCCATTTAGAACAGGCCAGATGGACTGGGGACTGAGGCCAGATCACTGATTTCTGCTCTCCGCCCTGTACCAGCTCTATGTACAGGGCCCAAAGTTAGAATTCAATGAAATCATTTTTATGTTATTGAAACCCAATGGTATGTTTGAGGTACTCAGCATTCCTGCTCTCCCCGGTGCTACAAATGCACAACCTAGGGAGAAGATGGAAACTCTCAGTCACCATCCAATGCATACCTACTTGAAGAAAAGGGGGAACTATCCCGTAGTACTGAGGTATGGGCAAAATAAGTACAGTATCATACTAATAAACAGAAGTATAGTGAGGGCTATCTCAAAGTGTAAGCTATGCCTTAGGTTTGTCAGAACTATTTCTCATGAAACATTTCCATGGTCAAACCTGATAAATGTCCCAATAGGAAACCAAGGCAAAAAGTAATCTTAGATGCCAACTTTACAGAACTTGAAACAGATGTCATAGCATACCAATAATTACCAATAAAGAAAAGGGTCTTCAAGCTGAAGTCTGCAGCTGCTAGCCCCTTGGCTTGCCCACAACATACAGTACAAGGAAGGATGAAGAACTTACTTTTCCCTATCCACAATCATGTTTTTAAGGGGTCCCTCTCACAGGGGATGTCCCCCTTTCCATTGTGCCCTATAGCACCTAGGCCACCCAAGTAAGAAAGTCGCTTTTTTATTTTCTTACTTGATCTAGAGAAAGGAGTACAGATAAGGACATTTACCCACCCAGGAACTGCTAGCAGCTTGAACGGGGGGGGGGGGAACAGCCTGAAATAAAAGAGCCCTGATACTCAGGATGGGGCCACCCCACCCCTGCCTAGCCACCAGCTTGGTGCCTTCCAGGAGGTTGGGCACATGTGAGGGCACACATCACAGGGAATTAGTGGGGTCTGCTGTGCTTAAACCCACACAGAGGTCACAGAACAAAAACCAAAACAGAAGAGAACAGATCAGAAGCCTCCCATGAGTGTGGCATTACTGAGTTTCCCCCCAGGACTCTGAGACACAAGAACTTCGCTTGTGGGTGTTGACTCTGTTCCAAGTCTTCTCACATAGACAAACTTTAAAGACAACAGCCTAACGTAAAAACTTGCTGTAAAGCTTCCCATTTTTAAAGAAGTGGGGCGCTGAGCTCGGGAACTGGAGTCTGCCCACCATGCCGTTCAAACCCGGCCTTTAAAAGCATGGTCTTGAGTCGCTGAGGACACCACCTTGTTATGCAACCTTTGGAAGCCATCGCCACAGTCCTTTTATTTTTCTCAGACTGAAACACTGCTCATGTTAATCGTCGACGCCCTCTTCCTTCTCCGGCTACCAGCACGACACCCTGCTGTCTGTGCCCATGGAGCTGGTGACTCTTGCTGGACATAAGTGGTGCGACACATGCATTGGTGTGGGGGGGTGGGGCTGTGCTAGGGATCAACCCAAGACATCAAACATGCTAACCACACACTCCATTGTTGAGATCTACTCCTAATTATGCTTTTCGTGTTGGAGTTTCAATCCCTCTCCAAGAATTTCCTGAAATCTACTATTTCCTAGCATCACACCCAGCATATACCTGGTTCTATGGAGGAGGAGAATATATAAAATATGCCTTTTTTGGCACCTGCCATTTCAGAGAGCTAAGAATTCTTCGTAAGTGCTGGGACTCAAAGAACAGGTAACCTGGGAGGCAAGGGCAGAAGATTCTGGAATAGCGAAGTCCCAGGCAGGCAGAAAGGCTGCATGACTCCAAGCAGAGCCAGACAAAGTCAGTGTAACAGTGTTCTGGTAGTTTCTCTGGAGACAGACCAACACACTGTGGACCTGAATATCAGATCTCTCCTTGTCTAATCCAAGTCATGCATCCATAGGTAATTACTTAATTTTCTCCCAGTGCAAAGTAGGTTAAAAAAAATAAAAGAAAAGAAAAATGAGTTCATTCTGGTTTTGCTCTTTATAGTTTTCTCAGAAACATCTCTAAACCAGCACTTTTGTGCAAGCGTATCTTTTTCCTTTTACAAAAGGGACATTTAAAACCTTCTGGAACCTGTGGGAAATGTCTGGCCAACAGGGTCAGGTCATGGCAACCCTGACCGCAGTGGGAGAGATGGGCTCCCGGAATCTCAGAGAGATAAGCCCACAGCAGATGTCTGCTCCAGCCCGTCACAGTGGACACTAGAACAAGCAGTGGGCACACTCCCCCTGGGTCCACCCTGCTAATCTGCTCTCCTCTGTGCGCTCCAGGCAAGGCCTGCAGCTGCTCTTTCTTTTCATCCCGTTTGCTTTCGTGTCCTTCCTCTCACGCTGTCACTTGGGAATGGCTCTGACCGGATGTGAAATGTCTCCCTTGGGCTCGTGTGTTTGCACTCACGGTCCCCAGTTGGCAGTGCTGTTTTGAGACATTATGAAACTCTTAGGAGACGGGACCCAGCTGAAGGAAGCGGGTCACCGGGAAGTGAACTGTGAAGGCTATGCCAGGCTTGCTTCTTGTGCACACCGTGTCCTAGCTGCATATTTGAATCAACCAGCCACCTGATACTCGCGTGGCCAGGACTTCCCTACAGCGGTGGACTAACCCCTCTCAAACAGCCCAAGTAGATCTTCTCCCTCTCTTAAGTCAGAGTCTCAAGTAGCTCAGGCAGATCTTGAACTTGCTCGGCATCTGAGAATGAACTTTTGATTCTCCTATCTCTATCCCTTGGATGCTGGGATTACAGGTATGTGCCATCATGGCTCAGTTTTATAAGTACTGGGCATTGAACCCAGGATATGGTACATGCTGGGGCAAGCGCTCTGCCAATTCCATAGCCCTTACTTTCTTTCCTCCCTTGTGTTATTACGTCAAGTATTTGATCACAAGAGAAATTAGTTCCCTATATTTTTTTTCCAGAATCTTGATCTCCACTGTAGCCATGGTGGGAGTTGGAGTCAACTGGAAGGCTGATTAAGTCATGGAAGGGATTAATGAAGGTCTTCTGGCACTAGGTTAGTTCTCCAGGGATTGGGCCTATAAGGAAGCCCGCCATTCACCACTCTCCATATGCTGCCACCATTGTGAATCTCATCATGAGTTGAGCAGACATCAGTACCATACACTTGGACCTTCAGAAAAAATAGGCTAAATAACCTATTCTCTTTATAATGCACCCAGCCTCTGAGATTTTGTTATGACAATGGAAAATCAAGCAAGATATTTACCTCTTTCCTTTAAGTTACAACTGAAAAACAGAAACAGAACGCTACTTTCAGACAGCGGCGCTTCTCTGGATGTGGGTGGCCAGGCACATAAATGCATTTTAACCGAAACTGCAAATGTGGTACGCAGCAAAGCAGCCAGAAAAGCCTTTATGGGGCTCCTTTGGACCACAGGAGGGGAGGATGTGAAGTAACAAGGCAGGCCTGCCTGGAGAGTGGGCTAATGGATGCTGAAAAGGAGTTGGAAATCTGGGACAAATCTCTAAGCCATTTCTTCCTAATAGTTCTAAGAAATATAAATTGATTTCTAATGCTTTTCTGAGAATCCCCATAGGAAGACAGCCATCTTTTTTCCCTGCTTCCAAACCAGTGGTGCAAACACACAGCTCTATAATTCATATCCTCAGGAGAAATCTCCATAAATATTTTCCTAAAAACTGGGTAGTATGGCCCTGCTGACACCTTGGTTTTGACCTCCAGTCTCCAGAATGATAAAAGGATACGTATTGGATGCATTAAGCCATTTCTTCTGTGGAGTTGATACACTAAATTTCACCTAGCCCACTTGGGAGCTAAAGTGAGACGTTGGCTTGTTATACACACCGGGTCCTAGCTGTTCTGGAGAAGCAGTGTCCTGTGACACTATGACATCAAAGAAAGTATCTGGATCTACAGAGAGAAAACTTGGAGTGCATTGGTCAGCTGTAAGGGAGAGCATCACAGCACCATGTCTGATAATGAATTTTTTTAAGGTTTATTTATTTATTATCTATACAATGTTCTTCCTGTGTGTATGCCAACAGGCCAGAAGAGGGCACCAGATCTCATTACAGATGGTTGTGAGCCACAACGTGGTTGCTGGGAATTGAACTCAGGACCTTTGGAAGAGCAGCTAGTGCTCTTAACCGCTGAGCCATTTCTCCAGCCCTGATAATGAATTTCATGCAGGTTCCTACAAGGTGCCCAACTGATGGCAGATGGTATGACATCAAGGGACAGTTTAATAGAACCCTGTATGGGGACCAAATGAGAGAGAGAATACCACTGTCAACTGATAGCAATATAAAGGACTTAAATGCTATAATGACCATACCCAGCACATGAAGTGAAATGGATGAACCCCTAAAAGATAAGAAATTATCAAAACTGTCACAAGAAACAAATAATCTAGACCTGAAACACATGAAGATATTTAACTAGTACTTTTTAAAAAGGAATGATCCATTTTACCCTCCATGGATGAACAATGCTCCTCCCAGAAGCCATATGCTACTAAAGAAAAGTTCCAATGCCAGGTGTGGATAGCACCCTCTGAGTTGGGCCAAGCAAGTCCCAAAGGCCCCTGAAAAAAATCGAGGCTATTGCCATTGCTCTTGGTTACCCATTGGAGAGTAAGACCCTGTTATAGCTGAAAAGACCACTGGCATTGGTCACAGGACATAGCAAAATCAAGCTGGGGCCGAGCTGGGAGCCCTGTCCTACTGGGTAGCTTTCATAGTACCAGAAGGTGCCATGCAGACTGTTGGAGGGGGGCGGGGGCATGATCAGCAGTCTTAGCCAACTGCAAATCCTGAGAGCTACAGTGATGGACTGCCAGGCAAGATATGCTAATTGGTACAATATTGGCATGACTGCCATGAGGGTAACCTACTGCTCTCTGAGAGAGCTGAGGCCCTCTGCAAAGGAGAGAATGTTTGCCTGCTTCTGTAAATCTGGTCAAGAGTCTGTGGCTTGGGAGGTCAGAGGCCCTATTGGGAAACTATTGCTTTGCTACAGGGTCCCATTGTCAAACCATCTTCTAAATCCTTGTGTTTATCCCATAGATGAATTTTGCACCCGGCCTTCATCAGGAAAATCTTTTTAACTCAGTGGGCAGTGGTGAGCACAGCAACTCATCTGTGAAGGAGGAGTGCTCAGCTCCAAATGGAATCACAATATGACCCCCACCAAGGGTCAGAGAACATTACAGAAGAGGAGGCAAGAAAAATGCAAGAGCCAGAGGATGCAGAGATGTGAAACAAAAGATGTCTTCTGGATAGGGTATAGCCATTGTGCTCAGGAACTGGCTAAAGCTGTGATTATCTGAACAAGACTGCAGGAGGCTGAGCCCAGTAATATTCCCTCAGGGCTGTGGGAGGGGCCCATGAGGCTCCACTTCTTCCTGAAGGACAAATGGAAGCTAATGGTTGATGGGGTAGAGGGTGTCATTTTCTTCAGTGGTGTAGCCACTGAGAAGTTACCTTTGCTCCAGTAAATAGGCCCCACCCACATGCATGCAAACATCTCTAGTTAAACTCAGTGGGTCACAGACAAAGGTAGGAAAGAGGAGAAGCTCTTGCTAGAATAAGGGTTTTCAGGAGGAGAGAGGTGAGGACCAGTCAGGGCATGGGAGGTTGAAAATGACTACCACTCATTCCAGAGATGTGTGAAACTATCAGACAACAACAACCAAGCGTGTCTGTAAACAGGCAGCAAGACCCAGACAGCCTCCTCTGTTTAAAAAAGATCTTCTTTACTGTTCAAGCATTTTCAGATCTTCATAAACTCTTTAAAACAACAGAAGAGAAAAGAACATTTCTCAATTCCTTTACTGAGGCCAAATTAGTCTGGCACAAAATCCAGATAAAGTAGCATGCAAAGAAAAACAAGCAAACAAACAAACTCGAGAGCAAAGCCATATAGCGGATACCCCAGAAAGATGTACTCCAAGTTCAGGGTTGGGGGCTTGTATGTCTCAGGCAATCATCATAAGATTTTTCTCAAACTGTTTTTTTTTGTTGTTGTTGTTTTAAATAAAGTTTACACAGCAGATTTTGAACTGTTTCTGGCATTAATCTGGAGTACAAATATCTTGCGTCCCTACTCTTTGCCAAATTTCAGGGCAGCAGACAGAAATAAGGGATTTTTTTAAAAATGAAAATTAGATGCTATTTATATATTGTTAAGAGAACAATAAAAACTAGAGGAATTGCCCATACTGAGATTCTGTAAGCAAGGTCCAGTGAAACCACCAATCTAGGCCACTCCTTGGGTAGGGGATAAACTGCAGGGATGCCTCAGAGCGTAGAAAGCAGCAGCTTCTTGGGAAAACAAGCAGATTTTTATGATGGTCAGCAGGTGGGGATTTCTGAGCCAATGCAGGCTGTAGCAGCCTACCTAGCAAACGGGACTTATTATTAATTCTAAAATGCTTGGCCTTAGCTTGGGCTTGTCCCACTAGCTCTTCTAACTTCATTTAACTGTTTCTATTCATCTATATTTGCCTCGGGGTTTTTCACCTTTCTTTCATTCTGCAAGTCCTAGTTTCCTGCTTTCTCCATATCTGACTGGCTGGCCTTTGGCGTCTTCCTGGTGTCTCTTTTTCTTTCTTCTCCGAGCCTAAATTCCTCCTCCTATGTGCTCTCCCTGATGGGAAGTTCCACCTATACCTCCTCCCTTGCTATTGGCTGTTCAGCTTTTTATTAAACCAATCAGGCAGGCAAGGTAAAACAGCAACACATCTTTACATAAATAAACAAATGCAACACATCTTTACATAGTTAAACAAATGAAAAACATTTTTGCATGGTTAAATGAATATTCTGCAACAATACACCTTTAATCCAGATTTTTTGAGATGGGAAAACCCACCTCTAATATAATGGGCCATGCCTTTTGCTGGAATCCTATATAAGGACATGGAAGAAGGAAGCTTTTGCTCTCTGACTGCTTACTCTCACCTTGTTAGCAAGTTCTTCCTTCACTGGCATCAGAGCCCACTTCTTCAGGGTTCCAGCATAGACAGAAGACCAGCTGAGACATCCGGCCTCGTGGACTGAGCAACTACTGGGTTCCTGGACTTTCTGTTTATAGGCAGCCATTGTGGGATTAGGTGGGCCACAGCCTGTAAGTCATTCTAATAATTCCTCTTTCTACATATAGAGAGATTCATTCTATAAGTTCTGTTACTCTAGAGAACCCTGACTATAGCACACCATGTTTTTAAATGTAATTTTTTTATTTGTTTGGTGGGTTTTAGAAAGAAAGACTATGATCAAAATATAATGTATGAAAATTTTTTAAAAAAAATTAAAAGGATCTAAAAGTTAACCTCTCCATTGCAAAATTATTCCTCTCAAGATACTCAAACAGTTTTTTCTTTCTTCTGGAATCATTCTTGGCATAGTAAAGAGAAAATTCAACAAATAGATTTTCCAACTCTAGTTTGCCTTTCAGGTTAAGAAAAATATGAGGAGAGTTATATTAATAGTTCCGTGGCAGAGCATGCGCACGGTATGAGCAAGGCCAAGGGTTCATTCCCCAACACCTCCGTTTCTAAATTACTTGACCCAAGCAGTTAACATGGGTTGTATTATTTACCCGACAATTTCTTGTTTCTTTTATTTTTATGTCTGTTTGCTCATTGACTTCCGGCTAGCAAGACGTTGGATTGAAGAGATGGCTCAGAGGGTAAAGCAGGTACCACTCTTCCGGAAAAAACTCCCAGCCCACATTGGATGGCTAGCAAGAGCCTGTCACTTCAGTCAGTAACAGGCGATCCAATGCCCTCTTCTGGACCCCACTGGCATTGCACTCATATAAATGCACAGACCCACATCTGCACTGCTCAAATACACCAGTGATTTAAAAACATCAGTAATTTTAAAACATCATCAACAAAAAATAGTGCAGTTTTTAATGAATAAATAAAGAGCATAATGTGTCAATTGTGCACAAGAGCTAACCAGTGCATCCAGGAACTTGTCTTTACTGCTATTTGTAGATTACAATCTACGTAGTAGGAATATTTACTTGGCTGAAACAGCAAACAGTACACAACAGGACTTCCCGTCGATCTGCAAAGTCCCAAGGCGCTCACACGCACTCCAGCGGGCGAGCCCTGAAAAAGTGTATCTTTCCACCTGGGGCCTGGAATACAGAAAACCGCCTCTAGAACGAAGCTGCTTGAGGTTGATGTAATTGTTGTAAAATCACGTAGACGCTATTGCTGAATATAGTCAAGACAAAAGTAGTACCCCATGGTGATGTTTTGGTGAACACCGTTTCCTCTTTAGATCTTGATTGCAAGGATTTCTGAGTTGTGCACCATCATAGGTCTTAAACTGAAAGAACGCGAGCAGCGCGCCCAGTTAGCTGAATCCAGGTCTTGGAAGGTTAACGCAAACGTGCAGAACCGCAGTTAACATTTTCAGCATCACTGCGCTATTGCATCGTTTTAAAACCCCGACAAATTTCAATGTATTAAACTAGTTCTTCTCCCGCTGCTCTAAACCCCTCATAGACAGGATGGTTTAAGAGGGGCTGCCGCGCTCCGGCGTCCAGAACCCACGTCACCGTCCCCCACCCCCACCCCCGGACGCCCCCAGACGCGCGAATTGAACGCTGTGTCTTTAAGGGAAAAGCGGCACTTTTCGTCCGGGACAAAATGTCTGCGAGGAGCCGGGAGGCGAGGGGCGACCATCGCGGCGAGGTCCGGGTGAGCAAGGCTGGGCTGGGCGGCGGGTCCAGGGCGGGGGCGTGGCGGGAGGGGAGTGACGCCTGCGGCGCAGGGTGGCGATGTCGAGGGACGCGCGGGACCGCGAGGACATCACAGGGCTGCAGGGACACCGGGGGCTGCGGTAGTTTCGGGGTCCGCGGGGACCGGAGAGACCGCGGGTGGAGGCGAGGCGGGGGGAGGGCGTCGGGGACGCCTGCGACCTGAGCGCAGTGAGCTGAGGTGCGGGGAGGCCCCGGGGACTTCGGGAGACCCCAGGCCGCGCTGCTCTCGGGCGGGAGCGCGAGTTCCTGCCGGTGGTCCTGCCATCCCTGGCTGCAGAGAGGCCCAGCCTGTCTGAGCTTCCCAGTTCTCCGTGGTCCGCCAGCTCCGGGGAAAACGGAAAAACCACCCCCGTAAAGTTGCCCTGGTGAAGACTGACTTTGAGCCCAGCTCGTAGCTGTGCGCCTAGCAAAGGTCTCTTCCACTAATTGTGACTTGGTTAATGTGTTCCACTTGTGTAGGGCAGAAAACCGGTGTGAACCAGTATCCCCTCCTCCACTAGTCACAAACAAAAGAGTTCCCTGATCCTTTCCCAGCACACTGGAGCTGTTGGCTCTGTAAGCCATCCGTGACCTTTCCCAAAGCTTTACTAAAAAGGCTGACTTTTTTGTCTTTGGAAGAAAAAAGAAGTAAGTATTTGTCATCGCTGAGATCCAGGGTTATGAACAGCTGTTGAGTAATTAGTTTAATTGAAGTGTTATTCCTGATTTTTTTTTTTTTAAAGACAGTGCTGACCTGTGTAGACAAGGCTAGCCTAGATCTCTTGAAGACTACTTGCCTCTGCCTCCCAAATGCTGGCATTAAAGACATGGACCACTCCTGATGATTCCTGTATTATATTAGTACAACTTTTGGCCTCCAAAATAATTCGAAGCAAGTTACAAAAAGTATAGGAAACTGTGGAAAAAGACCAAGTGTCCACACCAGGTCATATCCAACCTAAAAATCTTTCAAGTTACAAAGGTCTTCAGAGCACGGCATTTCTAAATCCTGTGCTTTAAAAATGATTCCTTTCAAGTGGATGTCTACAAGACAAACTGGGTCACCACTTTTCCCAAGGGAATATATGTATATGAAATTAATGCAGAGGTGCAATAAAGATCCACTTTAGGGCCTAGTGCTTTATACTTTTTATTTTAAAATGCATCAATAGTGTTTTGCTGACTTTTAGCTAATAGTAGAAAAAGCTGAGAGTTCAGCTTAAAACATTAAGGTAACGTAATTAGCTATGGGTCCAGTATATGTTTTGTTTTTTGTTTGTTTTTTACAGCCCATATATAATCTTTTTCTAATATTTTTGCACTGCCCCTTTATTCCACAAAACAGTTTACACTTTGCAGTAACTATTTTTACTGACTTCAAAAAAGGATTTCCTTTTAGTTATGTGTATGCTCCACCCTGTGTGTGTGCGTGTGTATGAGGATGCCTGTGGGAACGGATTGCACAGAGCTGGGTTACAGGCAGTTAGGAGCAGCTGGACCTGGATGCTGGGAACTGAACACTGGTTCTCTGGAAGAGCAGCAAGTGCTCTTAACCACTGAGCCATCTCTCCAGCCCCTTTACTGGCTTTTAATTTCATGTATGCCTTCAGGTTAATGATTCCAGACTAATTTTTCCAGTTGTCTGGGTCTATTTATAAACATATGAATAGATGCAGGAAGCTAATAGGTTAGCAGGGATGGACAGATCACAGGTGAAGGGTGGTAGCTTCCTTACTTTAGCTGCCAAGGCTAATTGTTCAGTTCTTGTGTTCTGCTTTGATTTAAACCACCGTTGGATGAAGATTACGAAATCTGTGGATTTCATAATCATGTCAGTTTCTCATGCTAGATCCAGGCTCAGTCAACACTTACTTATTACTCTGTCTGGCAAGCTGAAGTGATTAGCCTTGACCCCAGGGCAAACAGGACTGTATTTCACTTGTTATTTCCTTCTGAAAACATTTCCGGCTCCTTTGGCCTCCAGCCTGCCCAGTTCTTCTCATGTGTGCCAGCATAAGAATAAAATAATAAAATTAATTTTCATGGGTCCTTTGTAGAATGGCCGTATGTATTAAGCAAAGCAAGGTAGTTCTGAAATAAAGGTGTACTTCAAAGCAGGGGGCTTTAGAGTGACTGGGGGAGATGCTCCAGAGTGATGGCAGGGGGTGGGGGCAGGAATGAGGGAGATGCTCCCAGGGATGGGTGGAGGGGGTTTATTGTAGATATGAGGGAGAGCTCAGCCAGTGGTATCTGGAAGGTCCAGGCTGAATGGGGCCATGGGGGTGGCGGTAAGAGAGAAAGAGGGAAGGAGAGAGAGACTAAGAGGCCAGGAGCAAGCCAGGAGGGCAAGAGACCAAGAGACTGGGTAGCCAAAATGGCTGAGGTTCTATAGGGATCAGAGACTGGGGGAAGGGAAGCCCAGCCTTTGGGCTGGAGAGTTAGGGGCAGGCTGAGAAGTATAAAGAGGAGCCCAGACTCTAACAGGTACTGGTGATGTTGAGGGAGATTGGTGGAGAGAGACCCTCCACTTTGATATGTTAAATGGGCACCTCAGTTAGCCATTTGTCCTGAGTCTGAGACCTAATATAGTTTTCTTTCTCTTTCTCTGTCTCCTTCACTCCATTTATAGGGGCTGGAACTCAGTGATAGAGCACTTGCCTAGCATGTGTGAGTACTGAGTTCAGTCTCCAACAGCACAAAAAGAAAACAAAAGAATCACTACCAACAAAAGAATTAATAGACATAGTGCTACTATGCTAACAGTGGAAATGTCTGCTTGTCTCATGACAAATTTTATAGTGAAACAAATGTATCTGTATATATGTATATGGTCATAGAGTGTATAAGAAGACCATGTTAATATTTTTAAGTTTTGCATTTATTTGTTTTTTGTGTATGTGTGCAGGTACCCGTGTGTAGAGGTCTAAAGACAATCCCCGGGAGTTGGTACTCTCTTTATACCACGTGAGTCCCGGTGTTTAAACTCAGGTCCTCAGGCTCGGTGGCAGGGGCCTTTACCTGCTGAGCCATCGCAATGGCGCCATATTTACAGGTTTTAGTGGCTTCTTTCAGCCTCTGGGTTGATATTTGGGGAGTTCATACTGAGGAATCTGGCTTCAACTTGATTGGTTGCTAGAACAGAATTTCTCAGGATAGACTCAAATGCAGGGATAATTAATGGGGATCTGTTATCTCCTACAGATCCAGGCTTATCCCTCCTTCCAGAGAGTAGAGCCCCAGGTGAAGGTTAGCTACTGGAGAACTAGAGGCAAGGCACCAAGTGCCTTCAAGAAAGACTTCAAGATGGCCTTTCTCCCCTTGAAATTAGACTCGAGTTCCGTTGCTACGTGCCGTTGCTAAGTCACTTTAGTCCTAGCAATACTTGCATGTAACTTAAATGTGTTTAATGTTAAAACAGGAACCCAGAAGCCTAGTTATATACTAACAAAGTAGAACTCTTTTGGAGCCAAACCCTGATCTGATCTTAACCAAGGATATCGGAACAATCGCTGGAAACATCCTTCATCTTTTCCCAGGTGGTGAGGTAGTTAGTTACCTGAAGGCAGAGTGCACCTGCCCTTCTCAGCTAGTCGGCAGTGGGCCCTTGTGGGTCCCTGAACAGGCGCACAGTCAACATTTGGACAAGAGAGCTGGATGGAATAACTGGACAAAAGCAAAATAATCGCATCTCTTGGCGTCCGTGTACCTGTTTTTAAAAATGTTCAAGGAAAAGAACAGAGGGTGCTCTTGGTTTTCATTTTCTTTCTGTTAGCTACACACATAGCTCATGGTTACGCATTGTTATTTGGGGCTCGATAAGGGAGAATGGGCATCACCTGACTTGGGCTAGCCCTGGACCTGAGTGATGAGCAGTTTGTGTGTATGTGTGTGTGAAGATCCATTTAGGAAGTAAAAATGAATCTGAGGAGCAATGGTAATGAATCTCTTACCCTTTCTGGTTTCCTTTTGCCATCACGAATCATTAGGGATGCTTCCCATTTTGAATGTCCACCAGAAACAACATTGCTTTTCAGCCACTAAACCTCAGTGTAGGCGCAGCTGAGCAGGAAATGCTAGTCTCTCCTCTGTAGTGCATGCCTTAAGTTTACATGGTGCTGTGAGTCAGGCATATCCCCCATCTCAGTCACCCTGTAGAAGCATGTGATCTGCATCCTGTGGATGCACCTGCAGCAGCAGGTGCAGCCAGGTGTCTGCTCTGGGTCAAGGAGATGCGCAGGTTGAGCCCCTTCCTCTCCCATCACATCGTCTGCTTCCTGTGGGTACAGAAGGTGCTGCTTGTGCAAGGCCCGGGGAAACATGCTCTGCTGACTGGTCCTACCCATTCACTTCCTCCCTCCCAATGCAACACCCAGAGTCTGTGGATCTCTGGGACTGTCTCCTTCAGCCTCCTTAAGTAAGTTCTGTCCCCATCTGAACTCATAGCTCAGATGCCAAGGATTGTTTATTAAAAGCCACTTTTTATTTACATATAGATCTTGCCACATACATACTTTGTGGTAAGGCATAGGCGTATCGACCGCATGGCATTCTTAGAGGCTTTTTCTTTGGCTTTTGTGTTTACTACTTTCTCTCCCCACCTTTCCCATCTCCATCCACCTCAATCTGTAGTGTCTCCTTGCTTATTTTCCTAACCTAAATCTGTGGAGATGCCTCCATATAGGAGTTTTAGACGCTATGGTAGTGTGCAAGTGGGAGACTTTCTATAGAAGCCATATTTTGAATTTTGACGCTCGATCTTTTCT
Organism: Ondatra zibethicus; assembly: GCA_004026605.1. Classification (NCBI taxonomy): domain Eukaryota; kingdom Metazoa; phylum Chordata; class Mammalia; order Rodentia; family Cricetidae; genus Ondatra; species Ondatra zibethicus. Next base: position 44,367 of record PVIU01007650.1, on the reverse strand, counting down.
GGCCAGCATGGGCGGCTAGGTAGGAATGTCCAGCTGCTGCTCTTAGGAACCTGGCAGTCATGAGAGGAAACAGCTGATGCCCTGTAGCGCACTGTGGTGCTCAGTCATAGTGCTTGGGAGACTAACTGTATTAAATGCAGTTTATACATATGTAGAAATGTATTTTCCACATATGATGAGTTCCAGGCTGTAACTGCATTGTGAACTGAAGAACACCTGTGTCTTTACAACACTACAGTGATCTGGTATTATCCAGAAATGATGTGATTTATAGACGCTTTACAACGTCTAGAATTCCTCCCCCACCCCAAAACCTTCCCCTAGAACACCTGGCAGATTCCCCACCCTTTGAATGGCTGCATACTATTCCCTGTTGCAAATGGACATTGAATACTCAGGTATGATCCCCATTCTGAATATGATGAAATAAACATTCTAGCACAGATGGTACCAATACATGAAGTCTTTAGTTCTACAGAATAGATATCATATCTATTAGTTTTTAACTAATGTAGAAACTTCCAGATGGACTTCCTCAAAGCTCTCTGACCTTCAGCAGGAAAGTGACCATGTCCTGTTTTCTGCCGACTTCCTGACTCTGGTGGTTATACCTGCCCACCTTTGGATGTTAGGGTGGTGGATGTACAGTGACCCTTTGCTCTTGCCCTCATAGCATTTCCCTGAACAGAACTGCCTTCCCATAGACATTTGAATTGGCCCTGAAGTCATTTGCCTACTCGTGTTTCTTGCCTGTTTCGTATTGGATCATTTGCCTTTTAAAGTCGCCCTGTCAGAACTCCCAGTGTGTTCTGTGTGACAAGAAGTCCCAAAGGCAGGTGGAGGAGCCTGGGCTTTCTGCTGGGCTCCAGGTGAAGCAGGAATGAACTTGGCTGTATTCCAGGCTGGGCAGATGTTAGGACTGGGCTTCCACCCTGGATATGAAGTCATATCACACGGAGCCAGGATGCATCCCCCTATGGAGGACTGAGAAGGTGGGGCAGTTCCATACCGTGCTGTCTTCCATTGGTTAAGACCTCCGACAGTAAAGGGCTGGCCAGGCAAAGGATGTCCTTCTCCATCACCTTGGAGGGGCAGCACTGTGCCGGTCCACATTTTGTAGTGTTGCCTGTCCCTGACTCAGGTGAGGGACAAAACACAGAGCTAGTGTCCTCCTGCCGTGCCCACCTTAACTCTTCCAGCAGACGGCACATGTGGCTACTGCTCCTCTGAGCATCTCAGAATTTACAGGCAACCCAGCTCTCAGTTAACAGCAATGTGAAAAGGTTGGCAGTGATGGGTCACCCATGGCACTGTTAGAGGTGCATAAGCAGTGCGGACTCTGAGCCCTTGGCACAAGTGAAAGAAATCTGCAGGCTCACATGACAGCCAAAATGGCAGAGCGGTAGTCAAATCATTTCAAAGTTATGAAATAAACTAGATTCACTATAAGAGCATCCTGTCTTCTGTTTATGTCTAGTCATTAAAAGGAGCCCTGGAAAGAATTGATTCAAGGTAGAAGAAAACGGAGTTCTTAACAGTAACAAATATAGGGTATATAGAAAAATTTAGGTAAAGCTAGATAATTAAGCTGTTTCTAATATTAACATCATGTTAAGTAACTAATATCATGTAAAAAGTAAATATTTTTAGATTACTTTTTACTTTTTAGATTAATATTTGGTCAGCATACAGAGGACTGGGTTTCACTGTGACATTTTCATATATATGTGTTCATATTTTGTTCTTGCTCGTGATCCCTCACCCATCTTGCTGGTTTTCTTTCTCCCCTAAATGGTTCTATCTTCTGTTCCTATGACATATGTATTCTGTTATCCTTTCTTGTCCCCTCCCTAGCCCTATAGACTCCTTTCTCTACTTTCTGTATCCATGTCCAGCACAGATACATATTTGTATATAAATTTAAACCTACATTCTGTATCTGAGGGAAACCATGGCGTTTTTCTGAGTCTGGCTTAATAACTTCACATACTACTCTCTGGTGTCATCCATTTTCCTGCGAATGTCATAACCTCACTTTTCTTTGTATGTGTATACCACATCTTTACTCATCTGTTGACAGACATCTAAGCTGGTTCAGTATCTTTCCTAAAAGTAGTTTACTTGTTTATTTTTAATTATGTGTATTTGCAGGTGTGTACATAAGTACCCCTGGACCTGGAGTTTATAAGTGGTTGTCACCCAGCATGGGAGCTGAGAACTGAACTTGAGTTCTCTGCGAGGGCAATGTGTGCTCTTAACTGTTAAGCCATCTCTTCAGCCCCTGGTTCCATATCTCGACCATTATGAATAGTTCAGCAATAAACATGGATGTGCAAATATTTCTGTGGTATGTTGACTTTGAATTGTTCCAGCATATGTATACTATGTACAATACAGATAGATAATATGGTATTTATGGATTTAATTTTCTAAGGACCCAAACACTGATAAGCATAATAACTATACTAACTTACATTTCTGCCAGCCTTAGAGAAAGGTTCATTTTTTTCCTATGTCTTAGCCACCATTTGTTGGTAATTTTTTTTTATAATAGATACAAGAGCATACATAAATAGGCTTAAGGACAAAAATCACATGATTTCCTCTCAGATGCAGGAAAGCCTTGAAGAAATGAAGACAGATAGAACCTACCTCAGCACCTATTACGAACAGGGATATTAGTCTGTAATTTCTCTTCGCTGTGTCCATGTCGGACTTGGCTGCTACCGAGGTAATGTTGGCTTTATAAAGAGAGGATAGTAAGGATGATTCTTTTTTTTATTCTACAGAGTAGTTTTGAGGCGAATTTGTATTAGCTTCTTCATTTAAACGTTTGATAGAATTCAGCAGTGACCCCACTTTCTTTATTGGGAGACTTCAGTGCCACTGCCCGTTACAAAGCTGTTTAAATTGTTCATATCCTCTAGACTTTAATTTTGGTGGGTCATATGCAGCTAGGAATTTATTCATTCCTTCTGGATCTTACAGTATGGAAAACATCTTTAAAAATGTGTGCAAATCTCTCAGAGTCCATTAGGATCTGATGTTCCCTCCTTCAGTTCATCGCTAGTTTTACACACTGGGATAGTCGCTCATTATTTTGGTCAGACTGGTTAGAGAGTTGTCATTCTGAGATTATTGTTTTCAAAGAACTGACTTTTTGATTGATTTTTATATATTATTCTTTTAGTTTACATTTCATTAATTCCTGTCCCTGTCTTAATGATTTCCTGTCATCTACTCCTTTGGTGTTTAGCTTGTTCATTCTGTAATACCCTGGGGTACATCATTAGACTTTTGTTGCACCCTGTCTGGATTTTTAATGTGAGCACATGGAGCTATAAACCGTCCTCTTGACTGCACCCTAGAGGTTCTGCTTTCATATTCTCTTGAAATTTCCTGAGTTTTTCAAGATCCACTGTTCTTTAAAAAAAAAAAAATGTGTGGTCTACTTCTACATGTATGGTAGTTCCTTTGGCACCTCTTGCTACTTCTACATGTATGGTAGTTCCTTTGGCACCTCTTGCTACTTCTACATGTATGGTAGTTCCTTTGGCACCTCTTGCTACTTCTACATGTATGGTAGTTCCTTTGGCACCTCTTGCTACTTCTACATGTATGGTAGTTCCTTTGGCACCTCTTGCTACTTCTACATGTATGGTAGTTCCTGTGGCTCCTCTTGCTACTTCTACATGTATGGTAGTTCCTGTGGTTCCTCTTGCTCTTGAGCTCTGGTTCTGCTGCACTAGGATTTGTTGAGAAGAAAGAGTCCTGCTTCCTGTTTTAGAGAAAGTTCCATGGGCCACAGAAAAGACCTTATAACTTATAACCCATGTCTTTTGGATGGATATTCTGCATATATCTCTAATTTACAGACTAGTTTAACTCTGAAATTTCTTTGAATTTTAGTTTGGATGTTCTGTCTGGAGACGGGATTGAATATTGAAAGCACCAACTATTATTATTATGTCAGGAAATCTCTACCTTTTATACCCATTATTTGTTTTGTAAAATTGGGAACCCAAATATATATACCATATATACACTACACACACACATATATATATACACATATTTACAACATGTACATATACAGATGTTCTATTTTTCCTGGTCTTTTTATGGATTTAAGAGATTCTTTAATTTTATTATCTCTGCGGCCATGATGCTTCCTGAGATAAGTTCTCAAAAGAACCCAAAGGTTCTAACTATTATTTTTTAACTTTCGAAGAAAGTTTGTCTAGATCCATACATTTGGCCCATTTCCAACTCGATCACTAAAGAACAGATGCCTCCTTGTTATGGCCTTGGGGGTGTCAGCATATTATGTGGGTGCATTGTGTTCCTCATGGAAAAGATTTAGTCACTGGCCAGTGAGATGGTTCAGCAGAAAAGCACTAGCCAGGCAAGCACGACAACCCCAGAACCTACGTAAAGATGGAGAGAAACACTGATCCCACAGTGGTGTCCTCTGGTCTTCACACCCATGTTGCGATGCACACAGAGATGTCCCAGACTTGGTCATTACAGTTATGACACCACATTTAGGTCCCCAAGTGGATACTCCAGACAAAGCATGCACCATTAGTTTTCTTCCCCCACCCTTAACTGGAAGTGTCAAGCAAGCTTGTGCCACTTAGTTAGGATGAGCAATAAAGAAGGCTAATTATTTATCATATGTCTTGAGTACTTATAAAATGCTCAGGAAAAAAAAGAAAGAAAATACCAGACAGGCATCCACTAGTCATTCTCCTGCTACCTAAGACTGTTCCTCTGGACTTCTTATGGGTCTTGTGAGTCTACAAACTCTAAGCATTGCTGATCAACCTTGACTTATCCTGTACACTGTTTCTACTTTGGAACCTAGGTGGGTTAAGAACCTCCAGGGCTATAACCAGGTCCTTAAGATCATTGAGACACGGCTCATCATTTAATTTAAAGGCAACAGTTTAGGAGTCCGCTTTACATTTTGTGCATATTTTGAAAGCATATAATGGCTTCCGGTATAGTCAGTTTTCTTCTAAATACATTGTTGTAATCATCACTCTCAACATGTAGAGCTTGGGATCAAACCCAGGCACTTGTGTAGGCTGAGCAAGCACTGTAAGATCTTCAGGCCTTAGCAGTTTCTTGATATATGTGCTACAGGGAGACACTTAATTCGGAAGAGAACGCTTAGTGCAAGAAGCTAAATTTTTCTTAGACATTGGCATTTTATGCTTGAGTATTAAGGAGGGGAGGAAAAAACACACCCCAAGATTTACACCATAAAAAGGAAAGTTTTGTCCTCAACTAACATTTATAGGATCTGTGTGTATATAATAATGATTATTGTTGTTCTTCTTCTCCCCCGACCCTGGATGCAGACACTGCAGAAGGAATGAGAAGTGAAGAGACCCTTGAGACCATGGAAGACAGTTGGAGGCCTGATGACACTGCAGGGCAGAGCGGCCCCTGTCCCGGGCTGGCACCCGCCGCTCCGGGCCATCTGGGGGCGCCGTACTCCGAAGCCTGGGGCTACTTCCATCTGGCCCCGGCTCGGCCTGGGCACCCGACGGGCACCTGGGCCACCTGCCGGCTGTGCGGGGAGCAGGTGGGCGGCCACCCGGGCTTCCAGGCGTGGACGCGAGCCCTGTGGCGACACCTGAGCGGCGCGCACCTGCGGGAGCTGGAGAAGAGCGGGGCTCGGGGCTCGCCGCCCGCCGCGCCCTGCCCTCCACCGCCCGGCCCCGCCGCCTCGGCTGCAGAGGGCGACTGGGCGCGCCTACTGGAGCAGATGGGCGCGCTGGCCGTGCGCGGCAGCCGGCGGGAACTGGAGCTGGAGCGGCGCGAGGCGGCCCTCCGGCAGGCGGAACGCGCGCTAGAGCGCAGGCGCAGGGCTCTGCGGCAGGAGGAGCGCGCCATGGCGCAGGCGCGTCGCCAGCTACAGGCCGAGCGCGAGGCGCTGAGAACCTGGCTGCGAGAGCAGAACCCGGGGGCAGGGCTCTCGGCGCCTCCCTCTCGGCCTCCGCTGCTCAAGGAGGACCCTGATGGGGACGTCCAGGGCGACGTTATCACCAAGGTCCTGCTATAGCGAGGTCACTCTATGTGCCTGGCAGCGCCCCCGAGCGGATCGGGTGCTCAGCATGGACCACGTAGCATGAGATTCACTCCAGCAACCTCTTGGTAGTGCCTTAGGGCTGGAGGCTTTTAAATTCAGGAGGCTCTCTAAACACCAAAGACTCATCACACCTCGTGCCTATACGCCTGGCAGGGGCAGGGAGAGGGGTATGGAAACGAAAATGAGGGTTGTTTTTTTTCCCCCAGGGTCTATTCTTTCCCAATGTTTAAACTTGGCCCAGCACCAAGTTCCAAATAGGGACTTTGAGTTTCATTGACTCCCCGGCTCCCTACCTTCAGCATCTATAGAACCCTGCATTGGGCCAGTCCCAGAGAGACTCCTTTGCACCAGTCCGCTCACATGGCTCACCCAAGGCCATGAGCACCTTTTTCCTTAAGTAATGTCTCCCTGGTTCCCAATGGAGGTATATTCTCCCATTGCCTGTCACCTTACTAGCAAGATATCATCTGTCACTAGGAAGAGCAGTTCCCTGCCCCACAAGTCCCCAAAGACCTCCCCATCACCTTCCAGTATCAATTCCTGTCTCATTCCCTCCCTTCCTCCAGCCTGTTCCCCAACAATGCCCCTTACCCCCGAAGGTCAAGAAGTCCTTGCCCACACTTGCCATGCCCGATTCCACTGGCTCCTTCCCATGTGTCATTGCCACCCAAAGCCAAACATTCTTTCCCTCAGTCTTTGTCGCTCTCCTTAGTATGCTTCTCTAATTTCCTATGTAGCTCTGGTTGTCCTGGAACTCACTGTGCAGACTAGGCTGGTCTCGAACTAAGAGATCCACCTGCCTTAGCCTCCTAAAGGTGTACACAGTTACCAAACACTTTACTCAGACGACTTTTGTCGTCAAGTTTTTTTTTTTAATTTGAACCATCTAGGAAAAATTGAAAGGGTAATAAAATGAATATCCATATATATGATATACATTATCACATATATATGACAGGTTTTTTAAACATCCACATGTATTTTAGATTTGTCTGGTGGTTTATATGGGCCAACTTCTACATCGAGTTCCTGGCCCATTTCCTTGTAGAGCTTAAGTAACTTCTGCAAGCTACTCACTGAGATATCCCAGCCTTGACGACTCTCTCCGTGTCCGGACATTCATGCCCAGTTACCTGTTCCATGACTCTTCCCACGACTTGCATATCCTGCCACCACTGACAACTGAAAACTAGTGTTTTCTGGACACTTAAGGCATTATCAAGCACACTACAGCTCCTAGGTGAGGCATTGCTACTGTGCCTGCTTCATGCCCAAGAAAAATGTCAGCTAGGTGTCTCAGCGGGTAAAGGTGCTTGCTCCCAAGGCTGATGACCTGAGTTCAGTCAGGATCTGTCCCGCATGGTGGAAGGAGAGAGCCGACTCCCACAAGTTCTCTGACGTCCATACATGCTCTATGGCATACAGTAAATTCAATAAAAATATTTTTAAAGAAAAAATGGGAGAAGGTTAATTTGTACAAGATTACAGCTAGTGAAGTGGTCAAGTCAGGGTCTGCACGTGGCCAGCTGTCTGCAAGTGCCGTGTCCTTCCTAGCTGCTGCACTGTCCCCTGGACGCCTATCCTGCCTCCATTTCCTGTTTGTGGAAACAGTGACATGAACAGTGCCACAGCTGTGCTAAATGCATGGCGATGCACTGTTGTAATCCCTGCACTTGGAAGGTAGAGGCCAGAGAATCAGATGTTCAAGGACATCGTGTTTGAGGGCAACCTGGGTTACCTGAGACCTCCAAAGACCACTCCCAGAACGCACATAGCAACCCCTGGTGTGCTCATTGTGTAGATGAGAACACATTCTCACAGGCTTTCCCTTCACCCTTGCCCAACTGCTATGAAGCAGAATGCTGCCGGAATGCACTGCCGAGCTTATGTTTGTGAAGCACGCACCCTACTTCCGTCATGCTCCACTCACCTGCGGTTCATCTTATCACTTCCCCCCTTATCTCTCGACTTGGCCACAGCCCTGTTCTTAGTACCTGTGCCCCATTATGCCTGCCTTCCCCTAAACCCCTTTTAGTCTCCGATGTAAACATCCCACCAAGGGCTGGGGTGTGGCTCAGTAGCAGCACACCTGCCTAGCAGGTGGTAAGTCCCCACCCACCTGGAAGACTATGAATCTTCCATATTAACGTCTCTGACCAGGCCAGTCAGCATATGGCTGCTTGGGGTCTTGTCTTCCCTGGGGCTGGGCAAGTCACTCATCTGTGCTTACAAGTTGTCCTGTAGTTAGTCTTATAATTCATTTATCTTTAATTCTCTAAAAAATTCCGAACAGATTAACTGGAAGTAGCGTGTGGGGGGGGAGGGTCTCACTAGCACTGAATGACCTAGAACTTTCTATGTAGACCAAGCTAGCCTCAAATTCACAGAGATCCACCTGCCTCTGCCTCCAGAGTGTTTGGATTAAAGGCATATGCGCCACATCCCTGTTCAGTGTTCAATTTTTTTCAGTTCTTTAGTGGATAAGCAAAGGTTTAAAGGTGACAGTTATTAGATTCTCAGTTTGACTCCAATAGATAAATGTTGCTTATCATGGGGAATAGTTTGTAAGACTTCCTTTTCTCTTTCTCTTTTTTTTAACAGATGGCTTGAATGTCATATCACAGTTTAAGACAGAAAGTCCCAGAGTCTACCATTTCACTAATTGTTTGCAATTTTTATGTTAGCCTAATAACAGTGTCATTTTTCCCAATGATTGGAATTTAGCCTCAGATACATTAAATCAGGATGTGAAATCCGAATTTGGATATTTTAGAAGCAAAGACGACTCTGAGAAATCTTACTCCTGTCTTCCCAATGATCAGAGCCATCAAACTAAAGGAGTCACTTTTAGAATTATCCTTTTCTAGTCTTTACCATAGAGAATATGGACAGGAGCCAGAAGGCCTGAGTGCTGGCTGTGAGAGTCAGGGAAGAGGCTAACTCTGCCTTTTCCACATAAACAATTGTAATTCTCTATACCAAACCTTACTTTTACAAATTATCTACATTTGTAAGCAAATCCTTTCCCTTTGCACTCGATTTCTTAGTCAAACACAAGAGTGTATATTGCTACCATTTCCAAAAAAGCCTAGAGAGGAAAACATCCCTAATCCACTCTGCCATCATTTGACGGAAGAGGAAAGTGTGCGGACCACTCAGCAGAAGGCGGCAGCGGCAGGCCACCTATCTCCAGCCTCCTCTACAGGCATCCTGCCTCTGGCCCTGAGGGCTCCTGGCAAGCCTTGAGGGCTCGTCATGTTGGGACAAGCAGCGGCATGGCATTTGGCATTTTGGCATTCTGGAATCAGCAGAGGTGGCATTTGAGATCTCAGAGGTGGCATCAGGGATTGGGTCAACACTCTGACTAGGGCAGACTGCTCACAGGGAGCTGTCGTTGCTGGCTGGTAACCAGGACATGTCTTGCATGTATCAGTGGGGCTGTCTAAGGTGACAGGGCTTGCTGGTGGCACCACCCTGGTGCTGTAATGAGAGGGGAGAATGTGGCTGCTTGGAATTACAACTCTCTCCTGTTATGATGTTTCTGCGCTTTGAGACTGCTGGAGAAACAATAGCATAAAACGAGCAGGGCAACGATACCATCAGAACTGTCATCCTTAGCTTAGATTTGATCGACATGGACTGAGTTTACACTGTGACTCCTGTGCCCTTAAAAGCCCCGGACTGGAGTCATGAACAATGTTCTCGTTTTGCCTTTTGCTGATTTCTTTTGTTCTCCTTCTGGACGTTGCCCTAGTTTCCTTTAATTGTCAACCTGTCCCAGCCTAGAGTCACCTAAGAAGGAAGTCTCAGTTAAGGGATTACCCAGCTCAAACTGGCCATGTCTGTTGAGGACTGTCTTGATTAACAAAAGTGATCCTAGTCCACTGTGGGCAGTGCCATTCCCTGGCCTGTGATCCTGGGCTGTGTAAGAGAGCTGACAAAGCCCGAGCCTTCGGTGAGCCGGCAGGCAGCATTGCTTCTGACTTCCTCAAGGACTGGCTGTGGCCTGAAGCGAAAGGCAGACAAACCCTTGCCTTCAGCACGTAGCTTTGGTCAGGGTGTTTTGTCAGAGCAACAGGAAGGAAGCTAGGACAGCTCAATTCAAGAGCTCCATTTCTTTATTTTTTACAGGGTTTCTCTGTAGCTTTGGAGCCTGTCCTGGAACTAGCTCTTGTAGCCCAGGCTGACCTCGAACTCACAGAGATCCGCCTGCCTCTGCCTCCCGAGTGCTGGGATTAAAGGCGTGCACCACCACCGCCCAGCAAGAGCTCCATTTCTAAAACTTTGTACCCTTCAGCCTCCTCAATGTGCTCGTTTGCCTGGAAAGTGGATGGAACAATCTAGTTAAGATCCCTTTGGCTCTCATCCACTACAGATACAGAAAAGACACTAGAGCAACAATGGGTAACTAGATTTTATTACCTACATTTAGAAACGATGCCATCATAGAGCCAAGGGCGGGGTGAGGAAGACACTAGGCAAATGCTGACCCAAGGACTAGGACTCCATTTCTTACTTTACCTGAAAAGGAGATCAAACCCCATCCTAAGGCCCTCGGGAAGGACAGGCTCCCTGGGACTTGAGGGAAGCTGCACACGAGCTCAGAAACAGTTTGCAAGGTCTTTCTCCTTCCCAACCCCAAAGGAACTGCTCCCTCCAATCACAGTTGTTATCCGTGATTACAGGTCACACGGCAAGCCTTACAAACAGTCGTCCCTACCTAGTGACCTGGGAGAGTATACAGTTATTTCAAAAGTATGTCCTGCTTACAAACGCCTCTCAGGGCAATCACCAGATCTAGCCCATTTTTTATTGCTGTTATTGACCTATATATTTTTCTCCACTCCCTTCCCTTCCTCCCTTCCTCCCTCCTCCCCTTCTGCTCTCTCCCATGATCCCCACACTCCCAATTTACTCAGGAGATCCAGTCTTTTTCTACTTCCCATGTAGATTAGATCCATGTAGATTAGGACCCTCTTAGGGTCCTCTTTGTTGTCTAGGTTCTCTGGGGTTGTGAATTATGGGCTGTTTTTTCTTTGTTTTATGTCTAAAAGCCACTTATGAGTAAGTACATATTATATTTGTCTTTCTCGGTCTGGGTTACCTTACTCAGTAAGTTTTTTAGATCCATCCACTTGCCCGCAAATTTCAAGATGTTGTTATATTTTTCTGCTGTGTAGTATCCATTGTATAAATGTATCACATCTTCTTTATCCATTCTTCGGTCAAGGGGCATTTAGGTTGTTTCTCTAGCCCATTTTTTAAGACATTCTTTGAGTTAGCAAATATGCATCTTTAAGAAAATTTTTTCATATTTAAAAATAGTGCTAGAGCCCAGAGGAGCATGATTAGCCAGGTTAATATTTCTGACTAACAAGATGGAATGATGGTGAAGCCATGATAATTATTTTTGTGTGACTAATAAGAGGGCCTGACAGCACCATGCCTTAGGGTAAGTAAGGCATCATAGTTACTGAAGAGATTAAAGCCCGTTTTAGTTGGTTTATGACATGGAACGTTAGCAGCCATTATGTACTTAAACAGTATTAAATGTTTCTTATGAAAACCTTAATTATGATATTTCTGAGACCAGACTTCCTCGAATTAAAATAGAGCTTTAAGAAAGAAGTATTAAATGGTAATGAAAGCCTTGTTCTCTCAGAGTGATTCTCATGGGCTTTTGGTCAAGATAAATAATGTTCAGGTGAATGAGCCAGTGACCTTCCTAACCTTTGAGTCTGCCGGTAATGGGAAGTTAAGTAATTCACTCTCACTTGTTCAAATACATCTAATAACATTCCACCAGCTACTTCTGTCTTCTGCTCACTGAGCGGGACTATGCCATGGCGAGTTCACACAGATGATGAAAGCTCACTTCTCCAAAGAATAACTTTGCAAGCACTTTCTTCCTGAGCAGACAGGGACATCCTTATGTCCGTATACATGGGCCTCCCCTGCCCTCCTGTTCCCCTCTGTGGCCTCCAGGGACTGTCTCAGTCAGCGTCAACACCTAGCAGCCTGACTCACGGTTTCTGTCTTGGTTTTTGGTGTGACCCTCATCTACTGCTGGATTGGGAAGGGTGTGACCCAATGTCTATGCTGCTGTCACTACACTCTCAGGCAGTAAGATAAGATGCACCGTCAAATGAGGGGCCACAGCCTCAGCAAGATTTTATTGTCATCTTCGCGTCTCAAATCTCAAAAGGATGACTAAGAGTAGTTAAAGACAAAGTTCATAAGACTCCTCTAAGCAGATTTGAAGAAAGATCTGAAAACATGAAAAAAGAATAAAACTCCTCCTCACCCCTGCCCGCCCCCAGAAATCTAGCTTTAAAACTCTGGATATGAATGGAAACTCTTTGGATCAAACCTTGCCATTATCAGACCTTTCATGGATCATTTGGCCTTTGCATTTTGCCCAATTCTAGCTGAAAATAAATGTAGGCTCCATGAAGGCAGCAGGTTGTCTGTGTGCCTTGTTCTTGTGGTCTCGCTAAGAACCTGAAACAACCCCTGGCTTGCGCTATGCGCCCAGGGCAGTGTCTCTCAGTGTATGCTGCTGAAACACAAGTGTCTAAAGTCTTCTTTTTTTTCTCAAGTCTTGTCAAATCTGCTCCTCTATGACGATGGTAAAGACCACCTACAATAACTTCTGTCTTTTCTCCCCATCTCACCTCCCAACCTTCTACTTAGTCTCTAACATCAACTCAGTTCCTTGTCTACACCTACTACCTTTCTCTGTGGGGAATGAAGTGAATGTCTTAGCCTTTCTAATCTTCCCTGATGCCAGTAACCACATGTCCACTCCAGGACTGTGCTACACACATGCACACACACACACACCTGGGGGATCAGCAGCACAGAAGGAAACAGCGACAACACTCTCCCACAATTGAGGGTTTATTATGCAGTACCTCAGAGGTGCATCTCATTAACTTCCAAGTTAATGAGATGCAAGGCGCAGAGATGAAATACATTTCCAATGGTCATTCAGCTCAGAGGGACTGGAGCCCTAATTTGAACCCAGGTCTACCAAACCTTCTGAGGATGAAAAGAATAAAGACTAAAACCCCAGCTCTGCAGAGACACACAAAGGAGGTATACCTCTCCCTGAGCCGCTGGCCAGGCACTAGGCATGGTTAGGATCTGTTAAAATACCTAGTGTTAATTATGAGTTAAGACCCTATTGTAAGTACTTCTGCCATTCCATTTTCCTGCAGATCGGGCACCGTATAAAGAAGGGCAGGACAAAGGTTGCTTTACTATGCATCTAGTCTTGTGTGGGCATTCACACACACACCTGTGCGAGGGTGGAGGCCAGAGGGCAACCCACCAGAGCTGGAGCTTTCCTCCCACCACGTTGGTCCTGCTGGAATTCAGGTCAAGTTTGGCAAGGGTACCTTTGCCTACAAAGTCGTCTGGGGCAGCCTGGGATGGGGCTCCCCAGTTAGCAGCTACTAGACTCTCCCTTGCTGCTTTGGCTGCCTTGACAAAAAGACTGCCGTCATTCTAACAGCCAGCCATTATGAATAGTTCACAGCTCCAAGTACACAATGATCCAGCTGATTCTTCCTCGCTGTGGCTGCAGGTGGCAGTGGGGCTAAGCAATAAGGCAAAGCTGTGTCGACTAGTTTTATGTCAACTTGATACAAGCTCTAGGCATCTGAAAGGAGGGAACCTCAGTTAAGGAATGCCTTCAAAAGAACCTGATTGTAGATCATTTTCTTAATTAGTGATTGATGGGGAGGACCCAACTCATTGTGGGTGGTGCCATCCCCGGGCTGGTGGTCATGGGCTCTTAGAAAGCAGGATGAGCAAACTCTGATGAGCAAACCAGTAAGCAGCCCCCGCCCGCCCCCCCCAGGGCATGTGCATCAGCTCCCGCCTTCAGGTTCCTGACCTCTTTGAGTTCCTGCACTGACTTCCTTCAATGATGGACTGACTATAATGTAGAAGTGTAAGCCGAACAAACCCTTTCCTTCCCAACTGGTGTTTTATCATAGCAATAGTAACCCTGACACAGGCAAAGTAGGAGGTGGCCTATTACTTACTGGTATCGGTCCTGACGGTGGTGTTGTGGATGCAGCGCTAACCTCAGCCAAGCACTTCAAAACAGTTTGTGCTAGACTAGATAGAAAGAAGTCTACGATAATCCTGCAACTATTTCCACCTTGGCCAGAGGGGCAGCACGCCCCCTGGTGGTCGAACAGGGAGACGTAACCAGTGTCTGTGGTTGGTTCAAATTCAAAGCATCGGATGAGTGGAACTGTGACTGACCATCCAAAACAGCGATAGTGCAGTCATTGCCCAGCTACACAAGCAGGCTGCTCAGACTCACTCCGCCGGTCGGCTGAGAGGCATGCTCCTTTGCTGCCTCCATTGCTGTTGCAAAGCAGGCCCAACAACAGGCTTTTCTTTAGAATGGTTTTATCTACTTTCAGTAGTGTAGTCTGAGCTAGTAAGCAAGGAGAGATGGGGCGGGGGTGGGGGATGGGGGGAGGGAAGCCACAGCAGAGGCACTAGGCACCGGGATCTCCACAAGCTCGCTGAGTCACGCTGGCTTGTACCCTGGTTGGCCCAGCACGAGCCGCAGTGTGGAAGTTATAACGAGCAGCATTTGGAGCCAGTGGCTGATCAGTTTGAGAGTGGCCAGAGCAAGAAGGGAAATCGAGAGAGAGGACAAGAAAGTGGGGGCTGGGGCTAAAAGATGAGGAGCTGTGAGGAGTCAGAGAAGAAAAGCTACCAGCCCCGTGCTGGAAGAGACCCAGGGAGCTGACAAGCGTTTGGGACCGAGGATCTCAGACTAGACTAAGAGATCTGTTAACACCGGCACTGCAGGGTTAGAGACATGGGAGGAGGGTGCACACGGACTGTGACCCAGCTTCTGCCTGCCCACTTCATCGGCTCACCGCTACCAGACAAAGAACGCCACTAAAGAGAGCACTTGACATATTTCTTGCTGCAGCACCTGAGATTTCTACCCACTTAAAAAGAACCCTCAGCCAGAACGATGGGGTGTCACTGTCATTTCCAGCAAGCAGGTTTTGAACTTCAACAAAATAAAGCCCCTATCTTTAAAAAAAAAAAAAAATACAGATGATGCTGGGGACTCTATCACTGAGCTCTACCCCAGCCCCCACCCCCAAAACAAACAAAAATACCTCTTAAGCCTGAGTTTTCTTAGTCTTTAAGAGCCAGGGATACCAGCCCCTGGGCAGTGGTGGCGCACGCCTTTAATCCCCACACTCCGGAGGCAAAAGCAGGCGGATCTCTGTGAGTTCGAGGCCAGCAGCCTGGTCTACAAGAGCTAGTTCCAGGGCAGGCTACAAAGCTACAGAGAAACTGTCTCGGAAAAAAAAAAAAAAAAAAAGAGCCAGGAATACAAGCTAAGTGCCTAGCGTAGTCCCTGATACCCAGCCAAAGCGCACTGCATTCCAGCCATGAATTAATTACCAAGGACCTACCTTGTTTGGGATTTCTACTCCTGCCTGCCCTTTCACAAGAAAACCTGGAAGCCTTCGGAGCTGGGTGGAGCAATCTGAAGTTCAGAATCAGTAAAAAGGAAATGCTGGAATAACCCTGTTTCAAAAGCTGGGGAAAAAAATCCTCTTTTTGAGGAGAGCTTCCATTACCTATTTAATACCAGAAAATGATTTCTGGTACAGTGGATGGGTTCTTCAGTCCTCAACTGTAAATTTCTCATGTTCTGGCCAAAAATAAGATGTTAAATTGATTAAAATTCAGTAACTTCAATTTAAATTGTAGTTCAATTTAAAACAAGAACTTAAAAGCTACTATGTAAATTAGCAAATCTGTACGATGTGAATAAAGTACTACTTAAAATTTGCATTTAAAACAATTTTATGCAAGATCCAAATTGCATATAACTCACATTTATGTTTCTAAGCCAATAGAAGCTCACATATGTTCTACGCTGACAGTTTACCAACTGGTTACACATACATGTCTTTTGTTGTATGATAAAATCCCAGACAGAAACAGACATTTATTCAGTACATTAATAACACGGTGAGGCCCTGAGCTTTAGACCTGGGCAGGGCTTTAAGAATGCAAGTGCTATGCACATACATTTCAGCTTTTACTGCTGTTCTCCAGTTTTCCATTTTCTTAGCAAAAACTCCTAGAAAAGCACTTGCCCCCAAAGTAGACCAAAAGTGGGGAAAAGCAGTCTTTTACTGAACTCACGAGGGAGAAGCAGCAGAGGCAAACCCGCTCCGAGGTCCTGCTGCCACCAGGTCGGGAAACCAGCACCAAAATATAGTTTTGATTTCTATTTTAGAGGAATAGCAGAGCACTCCTGCTGCCTCCAATTGGTGCGTGCGCGTGCGCGTGTGTGTGTGTGTTGGTATGTGTGTGTGCACATGTTCATGCATGCATGTGTAAGGACACAAAGAAACAGTATCCAAATGAGGAATTATAAGGCCAAATTCTCCCACCCAGTCCTCTGGGGACTTGTCAACTGGTCTTCTTTCTCTCCTCCAGTCATAACTGACTTCTCAGCGCCCACCCCCACATGCCCTGTACCACTAGGGGGTGAGATCCACAGGCAACTTTTCATTATGAATTATTTCCATGACTATATCTCTTTCATTATCAGAATTTCTTGCACTTGTTCTGAATCTTGAGGACATTTTTCTTTTTTTTTTTTTGCAGATGGGAGCTACGGTTTATACTAAATGCCAAAAAAAGAGACAGTTCCAGCGTCAACTTCCCAGTGAACAGTTGTGAATGAGACACTGCCCCCAAAGGCTTTTCCTTTCGCCATTGGTCTGCCAGTGCAAAGAGGATAATTCTGGTTGGTTGCATATATAAAGGAGACCAATATTTATTCATTTACTCAAGAAATCAAGTCTTTTAAAAAATTTTTATTGCATTTGAAGACATTTCCAGGAAATGTTTGTGTTTGAAGCCTTGGCTAAGTGATCATCTGCACTAGCTGTCAGATTTCTCTGGCACAACCCCATTGCCTGCAATGGTGTTTATCAAAACTAAAAATGCTAGCACATTGAATATGCCAATATGCACCCAGTGGTCTCTATCAAATATTTCATCAGCTAGGAAAACCCAAAGGCAAATGCTGAATATATAGTACAGATCAACATTCTTCACAGAAGAAAACAGCTTGAGACTAATTTTCTATAACACGTTACCTGCTCATCAGTTCTTAAATTTACTGCAGTTATTTCAAGGATAAGATTATGCTCCACTACTCACGGTTTCTCAAGTTAAAAAAAACCAAAAACCTAAGTTCTAAAGATGTAAACAAGCACACACATAGAATTTCTTGTCTGTGCATCTTATAACAATGGACACAGGGAGACAGGACAAATGCTCACTGAAGTCATTACTGGTCACTTGGATTTTGCTTACACGGCTAGCTGCCCCACAGGTATGGTAAATGACAAGGTAAAACAACAAAGTCTGACAAGTTCCGCCTGTGCTCCATGAACTGTAGTCCACTTCCTGCATGAGTTCATTCAGCTCCTGCTTGGTAGGGAAAATGCTCTCTACAAACTGTAAAGCACACGTGTGTGGAGCAGGAGGGCCATCTGACGAGCTCCCTCCTGTTGTCCCAAGTTTGTACAATAAAAGTTTTCAAACTCTTTTCAAAGCTCCAGTCTTTCCTGTGACATATCTTCATTCTGCAGTCCCCTTCACCCACGGCACGGTCCCTGGTGCATCTTTCAGAGGTTTAGTATCTGTGAAGTTTTCTGCAAACCTCTCTCTTGCTTTGTCCCAGTTTTTTTTGCTCTTATTCTGGAGAAAGTGGAGATCATCAATTGAGGACGGCTTCCCTGTACCCAAGCCTGCATGTGTCCGTCGAAGCTGAAGCTGGATCTATTATGAAAGTTGAACAGAGAACTTGTTTTAGAACCCAAACACACCAAAACCTGCTATGGGCCACTCTGGGTAGAGACGGCTTCCTTAAGGACTTATTAAAGGCTCATGTGAGGAAAACACGTCAAATGCATGAATACATATAGGAATACATGTACTATTTTGATGTGGGAGTCCCCTCTGTGTGCTGTCATTAACATTAATGAATGAAGAAACTGCCTTGACCTGTTGATAGGGCAGAACTTAAGTAGGCAGGGAAGACACAACTGAATGCTGGGAGAAAGAAGGGCGGAGTCAGGGAGGAAACCATGGAGCTGCCAGAGACAGATGCTGGGAATTTAACCCAGTAAGCCACAGCCTTGTGGCAATACACAGATTAAATGGGTTAAACTAATATGTAAGAGTTAGCCGGTAAGAAGCTCGAGCTAATGGGCCAAGCAGTGATTTAATGAATACAGTTCCTGTGTGGGACAAACAAGCAGCCCTTACTACACTCTTTCCCACGGAGCTTAAGCTCATTGGTCTGCACTGTCTGCCAGACCTAAGTACAGCTAACTCTGTTTAAAAACGGTCCTTAAACAGCTATGACCTTTTCAATTGTGATGAAAAAGTCCCATTGTGTTTTATGTAAGTTTATGTTTTATTTCGCCTGCATTCATAGCTATACTGGACTGCTCAGCCCACAGACACAGGAGGGACACACCGGAATGGTACAGAGTATATCATTCCATTCTAATCAAAACTAAAGGCCACTGCCTAGCCTCACCCAAGTAAATGTACAAGAAGACTAACATTAAAATGGGTAGAGGAGGCCTGGGAGTCACTGGACACTGCAGTGTCTGCCTGGCATGGGCAAGGCCCTGGGTTCAGTGTCCAGGGCTATGCACCCAGAGCCATGAAGAGAATCAATCTGACTGCTGTTTATTGCCATCGGGAGATGAGGGCCTCTCATGTTAGGAAGCTACCAGATGGGTGCCTTGTGTAAAGCTTAGGGCTTTATCTACAGGACACCCTTGAAAATGGTTCTTATCATCCCCACCTTACACAAAGGATGTAACTTCAAACGCCCAAAGACTCAGTGAAAAGGTTCACACATACTCAGGGTCTAATAATAAGACATTCTTCCCATCATGCTACAGTAAACAAGAGAAAACTGTTTGTTTATATATCCATGCTGGAGGTCCTTCTGTTTTGGCAGTTATCAAGGACTACGTAAGTTGTACTGTCAAAGTACTTGAGAGAGAGTTAAAGACAACTGTTCTATCAACTATGGGACTATAGAATTTAACCGATGCATTGTTTTCTAGACATTATTCTTTCTATTGTACATACAGAGCTCTGGGGCGCTTAAGCATAATAGATTCTTCAGCTAATGCAGAATCTGCCTACAGGTAAAGGAACACTAATTGGTCCTGCAATGTTAAGCACCAGACTAATAAAAATGTCATTTAAAAATTTTAAAAGGACTGAGAGTAACTTGGCAAGGGAGCTTGTTTAACATGTTCAAGGCCCTGGGTTTAGCACCCAACATGGTAAAACAAACAACTCAGAAACCCACACAACTAAAAAGCACAAGAAAACCTTTGACTCAGGAAATAACACTTTAACAGACTTGATTTAAGAAAAAAAATCTAATAAGGCTTTCCCAGAGCACAAAATACCAAACAAAACCCACATGTGTTAAGTGAGAACACAATAAAGGCCTTAATCGTGTCTGTTTTGGGTTACTACTATAGCCCCAGAGCTTGGCAATGTGTAGTCAAAGATTTATGAATGAAAGAAAACACATCTTACCGGCGTTTTCATTCCTCCACCATCCTTTCCCAGGCCCTCTCCCTTTCTCCAACCCATCTTCTCCAACATCTTCCGGCCTTTGTTGCTATCTGTAATTTCACTGTAGAGGAAAATTAAGATGATAACTGATTTATAAAGACTTTTAAGGCCATATGTACAATAAATTCATGCATTAAAAGTAACTGATACAGCTACTTTAAAAAACTGATAGTAACTCATAAAGTAGAGGACACAAATTCTACTCCATAGATCCAACTAACGGAAATGCATGTAATGACATATGTGCAAGCAAGCAAACCAAATAGCAACAAATCAAAAGCAACTCAGATAGCCACACACAGACAGACTGAGGGTTCATAAAGGAAGTTCTATGGCAATGAAAGGAAGCTGCACCAAACAAAGCCACACTGGACAAAAGAATGCAGACGCCACATGAATACTGCACTGCTCCAGTCATTTAAAGCTCAGAATCAGTGGAAGCTCTGATGTCAGGACAGAGATTGACTTCAGGAAGAACAGGGCAGGGATTAGCACAGGTCAAAGGTTATGACACTTCTGCACTTCTTGTCCACGAAACGTGCACTCTCAGTGAGCTGGATTTCCACAGTACCACGAGGTGGAACAGCCAGCACAGAACAGTGTGACTTTCTACATATATGAGCGTACCAACGAAAAGGGAAAACAGAACCCTTTGTTCCCTACTTGCATTCTGTGTGATGGATTTGCCAACGGAAAGTTTTGATTTTGTGTTTTATTACTTTCTCACTGTGTGAGAGTGACTTTTAGCTTCTTTTATAATATACCAAGTGAAGCAGGCTTCACTCTTAACGTCTAATTTAAATCTAATGTAATCTTCATACTCTCCAGCATAAGAAATGTTCTATTTTTAACGTGTTTGCTCTGTTGCCTGCTGCATCTAGTTTGTAACACTGCATTTCATCAACTGATTCCATGCAGAGTAGGACATCCCATTTTACACACTGTAAAGGAAAAGTTACTGGAAACTGTAATTATTTAAACTTTGTATTGTATATTATTGTGTTTTAATAAATAAAGCTTGCCTGAAGAGCAGAAGGCAGAATGCCACACTAGTCAGCCATACAGGCCAGGCAGTGGTGGCACACACCTTTAATGCCAGCAGCCACACTAGTCAGCCATGGAGGCCGGGTGGTGGTGCACGCTTTAGTCCCAGCACTAGAGAGGAATATATAATGGGAGGAGACAGGTCTGACATTCAGGCTCAATCTGAGGATTCATGGAGGCACGGCCACCTAATTTTGGTCTGAGGTAAAGGTAAGAGCCAGCTGACTGCTTTGTTTTTCTGATCTTCAGGCTGAACCCCAGTATCTGTCTCTGGTTTTTCATTATTCGTGCTACAACCTGGTGTGCACAAGTGGTGCAGTTTGAGAACAAGGGAGAAAAATCACAATTTTATAATTTTCATTTCTGCATGGAAGATTCAATCTGACTCAATCTAGAATGAAAAATAATGCAACTAATTTAATACAAAGTGTGGTCATATTATAGTCCTCAAAATCACACTTTTCATGTTGATTAACAAAGCCACTATACCATAAGAAAAGAACTACTCAGTCAAAAAACTTAACAAGGACCATCACAGAGGTGTCAGTCAACACTCACGAGTGAACAGATGCAGGGGCATCATCCCTGTGGAAAGTCCCTTCGCTTCCAACCTGCTCCCTGCGTTTTCCAGCTCTGTCTTTATATTTTGGATTCTTCAACGCTTTTTCATCTTCATAGTCTGTATTCTTAACAATCACAAACCATTGATTGAGAAAAAAGAAAGCAAATAAAAATATAATTTAGTGAATATGGTTCAATGGCGTCTCTGCAGGCATGAATGAAAATAAGTGGCTATCTATGCCGCCCGTTATTAAGCATGCTGTCTTTGCTCCATGCTATTCAAATTGTATCACAAAATAAACAACAAAAATTAAAAAAAAAAAAACCCAAGGAGACAATATGCTGAAAATCCAGTCTACTTTTCCCTTACTGTTCCCTTCTACTGTCATATGAACTAGTGTTCAATGGCTCAACAGGTAAAGGCACTTGCCATGGGGCCTGGAGACTCGAGCCCCAGAATCCACATGAAAATAGAAGAGCACCAACTTCACAGAGCTGTCCTCTGACCTCCACAAAGCACTGTGGGCATGCATGCCCACACACATCAGGTGTGCACACATAATAATAAAGCCTGAACCCCTAGGACTGAAAGAAAAAAACCTATTTCCCCCTTTCTCTAGGGATCCCAAAGAACCTAACACAGTACGGCAGGCTCATGGTAAAGGTGCACCTAGGCGTGGCATCAGCACCCAGGTTACACCCAGTTTCAACGGTCCCTGCTTTTTGATAAATGGTAACCCACTATAAGACTACAGCATGGTTTGTTTATCCATATTTAAAAGACATCTGAATCTCTCTCAGATTGAAAGTGTTACTAAACACAAGAACAAATATCTGCTATCAGGCTCTGTACAAAACTGACCACACTTCTCTCAGGCAAACCCCGCAAGCTGGAATGACAGATGCACCTCCAGCCCTTTTAAGTTAAAGTTACCACACTGTTTTCCCAGAGTAACTGCACCATTCAACATTCCTACCAGCCATAGAAGAGCATCCGTTTCCTGATAACCCTGTGAATGACTGGTACAGCCATTCTATAGATGCTTACTAATATCTCACTGTAGTAATTGCTCACATTCCTATTCCTTACTGATTTTTTGGGGGGGGATGCCTTTACTTTCCAACAGTATCTTCTTTGGGAAGTGTCTGCTAAAATCTAGTACCTTTCTTTTCTTTTTAAACATAGGGTTGCCCCAACCGCCACAAACTCATGTATTTAACACTTGGTCCCCAGCTGGTGATGCTGTTTGGGAGGTAATGGAACCTTTAGCAGGCAGAGCCTGGGAAGGACTTTGAGTTCATAGCTTTGTTCCATTTTTTGCTCTCCCTCTCTGTGTCCCTTGTGATCAGCTTCTTGGTTCTGTCACCACACATGCTTTTCCCACATTAATGGTCTCTATCTCTCTGGAATTTTAAGGTAAATTAAGCCTTTTCTTAGGCTGCCTTTGCATATTAATTACCTTTCTGTTGCTGTGATAAACTAGGACCAAAGTAGCACAAGGCTGGCCCTGAATGGGTTCAAGTCATCCTCTTCAGAAAGATCTCCAAGTAGACAGGGCTGAGCATGTGCTGCTGTCTAAGGCAGCCTTTTTTAAATTAAGCTGTTCTCTCATTTTACAGTGTTCTGTAAATTCTAGACTGAAGTTTCTCATCAGGTATGTGACTTGCAAGTGTTTCCTGGCCTATGGTTTAATCTTCATATTTTCCAAAGTATAGTTTTCAACTTATTCCCATGCGCTGTGATTTTGATGTTAAATACCTCAGAAATCTTTGCTTAAATGTGCATATGAAGGTGCACATGGAATCAGAGGAAACAACTATCAGCTGTCCTCCTCAGCTGTCCTCCACTTAGTTTTTGGGAGGGTCAACTGATTCAAATAGACCGGCTGGCCAGCAAGCTCAAGGGATGTTCACACCCTCCCTCTCCAGTGTGGTCACAACAAGCACTGCCACCCTGGCTTCCAGATGGAGCTGAGGATTTAAACTCAGGGCCACATGTCTTCCTGGCAGCAGTTTACCAAGTGAACTACCCCCTTCTCTACCTAATCTTATTTTCTCATCTATTTATATATTTTGGAGACAAGATCTTACTATGTAATCTTGACTGGCCTGGAATTCACTATGTAGACCAGACTGTCCTTGAACTCATGGAGATTTGATGTGGGATTCCCCCCTGTATGCTCTGAGTATGTTTTATTACCATTGGTTAATAAAGAAGCTGCTTTGACCTAAGGCAGGGCAAAACATAGCCAGGCTGGAAGAGATACAGAGAGAAAGTAGGCAGAGTCAGAAAGACACCACGTAGCTGCCGAAGGAGAAAAATGCCTGAACACCAGAACCTCCCTGGTAGGTCACAGCCTTGTGGCAATCCACAGATTAATAGAAATGGGTTAATTTAAGATGTAAGAGCTAGCTAAAAATACGCCGAGACATTGGCCAAACGGTGTTGTAATTAATATAGTGTGATTATTCAGGTCTGGGTGGCCAGGAATGAACAAGCAATCTCTGCTTACAGAGACTGGCCTGCCTCTGCCTCCTGAGTGCTGGGATTAAACGAGTGCACCATCATGCCTAGCAACCTAATCCTTTCTTTCAGATTTCCTTAGGTTAGGGATATAGTTCAGTGCTAGCATGCTAGAGTTCCTAAATTCACTAACTAGTATCGATGGGGACAAATTGCTACAAGTTTTATGTTTCTTTTATTCACATTTGTTACATTTAGATTAGTCAGTCATTTTTGTGTTTATCCATGTGCCAACCCACCCCCATGGAGGTCAGAGGACAGTTTGTGAGAGTCAATCCTTTCCTTCTACCATGTGAATCCCAGTAACCAAACTTAGGACCTCAGGCTTGGCAGCAAGTGCCTCTACCTAGTGAACTATCTTGCAAACATGTTTTACATTTCTACGTTTACATAAATAACACATTTTAGGTCACATTTTACAAGGTATATAACATGGACCAACACTTGTTCTTATTGTTCACTCTTTGGTTTCTGTTCTTTGCATATGGCCATCCAATCATTCTAGCTAGCACCATTTGTTGGGGGGAAAGGGGCTGGCATCCTTTCTCCATCTCATTACATTGCTATCATTTTAAACATCAAGTTTTCTATATGCAAATACATGGGTCTACTTCTGGACTCAATTTAGGTCCATACAGCTGTGCATCAGTGCTTGCAGCAGCATCTTCCCCTTCAGTAGTTTAATGAATTTTCTTGGAAACTGTAACTGTCTACTTAAACATAACCACTACATTTTCAACTCCAACTTCAGCAGTTAAGTTATGAACACCGGAACTACTAACATTACATAAGTAGTCATGGTAAACAGTATTTAATCATACTTAATGTGCTTAGTACACTGAACAAATGAAACAATATTCAACATTGTTACCTGCAAACCATACTTTACTCGTATTTTCTTGAGTGCTTTTCTTCTCTCCAACTCCTTTTCCTCCTTACTTAATGCTGGACCAACTAAAAGGAAAAACTGAGTTTGAATATGATAAACTTTATAGAAAACTAATATTAGAAAAGCACACTATCTCAGTGTATTTTCTTGGAGATTTCATAATCTTATTTTTCAGTACAGGAGAATAAAGTTCCATTGTGTATATCACATTTTACTACCCAATCATCAGCAAGTGGAAAATATTATGCCGAGATACCTAACCCAGGACCAGAAAAAAAGGCAAAATGTCTTTTTCAAATAATAAATAAAGTAAGACAGAATGTGTTATTCCCTCTGCTGTGTGAAAAACTTTCAATGTCTATTTAAGCTGGAGTGTCCGCAGGACCAAGAAGGCAGAAAGGGCCGTGAGAGGGGAGGGCAAAGGGGGCACATGCGATACGAGGGGGATTACAGCACTCGGGAGGCAGAGGCAGGCAGATCTGTGAGTTCGAGGCCAGCCTGGTCTACAGAGAGTTCCAGGACAGGATCCAAAGCTACACAGAGAAAACCTGTCTCAGAACACCACCCTCCCAAAAAAAAAGAAAGAAGGGTTAAATGTTTAAGTGTGGATGGGAGAAGATGAAGGAGTTAGAATGCAGGTTAGTCAAACCTTATAAGGATGTATGAAAATCTCTTCTGGAAACCCACTATTTTGAAAGCCAATTTAAAAATATAATTTCTGAAAAAGACTTTAAGTCGAGGCAAATTGCAAATGAGTCAGTGCTCAGCGTTGCAGTAGCACTCATGGAAGTGCCTCCTGTCTGCAGACCCCATCACCAGACGCAGGCACATTCACCCAGCTCAGCCCACACGGCAGAAATACAAAGGGTGGGAGGTGAGAGGGACAGGCCATAGTGCATTTTAATCACTTAGTGAATTAAAGTTCTAAAAAGTATCACACCCACACTTAGTGTGTTTCACGTACCAAAAGGCTCGCCTTTCTTATCGAGGCGAAGGTGAGCTCTGACCTGCCCTGGTTCACAGCCATCGCAGGTCTCACTGCCAGGGTGAATGTGAAAAGACAACACAGTCTCCCCAATTTTCACCTCATCACCGTGTTCAAGGACGTAAGGATCACTTTTAGTTTTTGGCTAGATGAGAAATTTTTAATGAAACAGAAAACACAAAATAGTCACATGGTTACATTTTATCTATGGTAAGAGATATTGATGATAATGAGGAAAACCCAGGAAAGGAGACACATGCACACTTATAGAGCTTGATGGATGGACTGTGAAAAACACTCTACCGTGACAGTATCTTAGTGGTAGAATATGTATTTACCCTGAACCAAACTCTAGGATCAATCCCACAGTTCCTTATAATATGCTCCAAAGGCTATTTATAATTTTGATCTTACTAAAACTCACCAATTTTCTTACCTACCAGCCCACTCTGGACTTAATCTATTAGCAAAACATATAATCAGAGGAGAGTTACTTTAGGAGGAAAGTGCCTTTTTAAAAAAAAAATTCATCTCTGTGTGTGTGTGTGTGTGCGTGCGCACGCGCGCACGCCATGAAGAGGGGGTTAAGACTGCTCAGAGCCAGAGCTCAGGTGGGTGTGTAACTTGTTACATGGGCACTGGGATCACAACTCTGGCCCTCATGATTGTACAGTGAGTATTCTTAACCACTGAGCCACCTCTCAGCCCTTCTTGTAATTTAATTTCCTTCTTTCACTCTTAAAGCACAAGAACAAGGCCTCCATGATGGTTTATATGATCAACTTGACAGGATCTAGAAGTGCCACAGCATACAGAGTTCAGGGTGACCTCTGGGCATGCCTGTCAGGACCCACCGGAACTATGGGCAGCACCATGCCATGCTGGGATCCTAGACTGAGCAAATAGAAGGAAGTGAGCTCAGATCTAGCATTTTCTCTCTGCTTCCTGAAGATTGACAGAACAGAACCGGGCCTTCCGCACCATAATGGGTGGTTCTTTTCCTTCCTGGACTTGCTTTGTTAGGGTATTTGGTTTTCAGCAAATCCCAGTTTAGCATTAATTTTATTAACACAAGAGAAGGCCACAAAGGGCAGCTTGGGACGCCTAATGGTCCATTGGAGGCAGAGCATCTGCTTAATATGGAGGAGGAACCTAAATTCACAGCAGCACTCAGGAAAAAAGAAGGTCACCAAAGCTGCTTATATGAATATTCGGTCCTGGGCCAGTGAGATGCAACTCCATGAAGTTATCCTATGACCTCCACATGCATGTGCACACACAAAAATTTTTCAAGAATATTTAACCTAAATAAATTTCATTATACATTCATACCCAAAAGTAGCAACAGAGCCAAAACTAGAAGCCAAATCCCACCAGACCAACATCTACTATATATTTTTTCCTAGCCCTTTATGGAAATTTTCAACCAAGTTATACACTTGGATTTGAACTCTGATCTGAACCAAATGTTATCTATAAGAACCAGGACCTGAGCCCTAACAAGGAAGTAGAGGCAATCACTACACACTCACTCACCTGAAGAATCTGTTTCCCGTTGACAACGGTACCATTCTGGCTACCCTGATCCACAAGGACGTAGCTTTGCAAGTCATGGTCGAAATAAATTTCTGCGTGAAACTTAAAAAAAAAAGCAACCAAGCAATTATAAAGCACTGCACATTTTCAACCCAGAGCTAACTTCACTACTGTGCAATGGTGTGGATATTAGTCTTTGATCATTTCACTTGCATTTCTCTTAATGCTTTTTCTCAATACAAATTATTACAAGTTTCTGATAGAAAATATGAAGGTTATACTTCCACCTTCAACTATGACAAAAAAATTTTATATATCCTGACTCTTCTGTTTTTAAAACGTAGGTAAGATTATACCATATGTACAATTTGAACTTTTTTTTCCCATAAGTACTATCAGTGTCTATTTAAAATCATTATAATTCTCAATACAAACTGACTTGAAACACTCAAGAACTTCTTAAGGGAGCAAGTTCTCTAGTTCTTCAGGACAAGGACTGAGCCTCCCTCACTGCAGAGCACTTTATTCATATATTCTGCAGCTCTGCTTCAGAGGCTTAGCATTACACCATGCAGTTTGTCTTAGAAGTAGCTACAGTTGTTCACTTTGTTATATGAACAGCCCCACAGTCAATGCTTCTAAAACTTTCTAGGGTATTACTATCTTTAAAAATATTGCTGTGATGAGGCTGGACAAGTGGCTCAGTGGTTAAGAGCACTGGCTGTTCTTCCAGAGGATCAGGGCTTGATTCCCAGCCCCCAAATGGCAGGTCATCCACACCAAGGCTTACACCATGTGCAACCCCAGTTCAGGAAATCCATTACCTTCTTTGGGCCTCTGTGTATACCAGACACCCAAGTAATACACTGTTGTGGGATATTTGCACACTGTGAAGATATACTGCTGTGAGTGGTTTAATAAAGAGCTGAATGGCCAACAGCTAGGCAGGAGGCATAGACAGGACTTTTGGGCACAGAGAGGAAGCAGGAGGAGATAACTGAGGCGCAGAGGAGACACCCAGACATGGAATTGGACATACAGAATAAAAGAAAGGTAAAAAGCTACATGGTAAAATGTGAAAAAACAGCC
The DNA here is from genome assembly GCA_004026605.1 of Ondatra zibethicus. Lineage (NCBI taxonomy): Eukaryota > Metazoa > Chordata > Mammalia > Rodentia > Cricetidae > Ondatra > Ondatra zibethicus. The sequence continues at coordinate 15,947 of PVIU01007650.1, read as the reverse complement.
GGGCGGTGGTGGCGCACGCCTTTAATCCCAGCACTCGGGAGGCAGAGGCAGGCGGATCTCTTTGAGTTTGAGGCCAGCTTGGTCTACAAGAGCTAGTTCCAGGACAGGCTCCAAAGCCACAGAGAAACTCTGTCTCAAAAAACCAAAAAAAAAAAAAAAAAAAAGTAAAAAACAGGTTAACTTAAATTATAAGAGTTAGTGAGAACAAGCCTAAGCTAAGACTAAGCTTTCATAAGTGATAAGTCTCCGTGTCATTATTTGTGAGCTAGTGGCCCAAAGAAAAATCCAATTACAGTATACAGACATACATTCAGGTAAAACACATACATTTTTTTTTAAGCTAAAAAACCTGCTCTGAGACTTCTTGTGTGTACAACATCTACACACAATCCAGCTACGTCTCTAAAATACTTAGGAAATGGAACTGTCAAATCACTATATGCAAATTTTTTTCATTTATTTATTTTGTGTGTATTGTGTACATGGGGTACCCTGGGTGTACACTAGGTATTTCGGCATAAGGACATGCCAGGGTGTATGTGTAGAGTCAGAGGACAACTTGTGGGAGCTAGGTCTCTCCTGCCACCATGCAGTTTCTTGGGATCAAACTCACATTGTCAGGGTTGGCAGCAAGCACTTAAACCGAAAGAGCCATCTTGTCATCAGCTGGCACCTATATAAAAATTTCTAATCTTAAATTAAACCCTGCCATATTGCTTTCCAAAATGGATATATCAATTATATTCCCACTGTCTATGGGAATTCTTGTTGCTTTAAACATCCTTAACCAGCACTGGTGATGGACGCCTTTAATCCTAGCACTTGGGAGGCAGAGGCAGGTGAATCTCTGAGTTTGATACCAGCCTGGTCTAAAGGGCAAGTTCTAGGACAGCCAGGGCTACAAAGAGAAACCTGGTCTTAAAATTCAAAAAGGAAAAAAAAATTTAATGTATATATATATATATATATATATATATATATATCCTTAACAAATCTATATATATATAGATAGATATTTTTAAAAAATAAATATTTTAAAATATATATGGATAATACATTATATATAATACATATAGATATTTTTAAAATATCTCTATATATAGATATCCTTAACCAAATCTGGCTCTTATCAAAATTTAAAATTCTTAGGACTCTACCAATATGTAATAAAGTTTGCCACTTCTGAGTAAACTGGGAGCATGGAGACCATGGAAGAGGGTGGAAGGGGAGGGGAGAGGAAGGGAGGATAGCGGAGAAAAATATATAGCTCATTAAAAACAATTTAAAATAAATAATAAATAAAGATAAAAAATAGTTTGCCACTGATTTTGAGATTCTCTGATTTCTACTGAATATCTTTTTCTAAAAGGTTTCCCTCAATATTTTAATTATGCATGTGGTGTAGGTCCATGTGTGGGTCTGCACAGGGGCCCACAAAGTCAGAGGCATCATATCCCCTAGGGCTAGAGGTACAGGTGCAGTGAGTCACCTGATATAGGTGTTCAAACCTCTGTAACAGCATGTGCTCCTAACTGCTAAGCTGTCTCCCCAGCCCCGAGATCTTTCACTTAGTACTTCTCAGCCACTTGGGTTCCTCTGCCTGTGTATGACTTTCTATAGTAAATAATCTAGAATAACTGAAGTGTTAAATGGTTTCAAAGTGTTTTCATACTGCCAAATCTTATTCCAAAAAGCTCCTCTAAACTGAGTTCCCAATAGGAACAATTTTTAATGACTGTGAATAAAAACTCAATGTTGGCTTCACATTTGTATTGCACATTCTAAAGACTAGATGATGTCACGTTAGTCATGACTAGCTGAACAGACTGTATCTTTGACTCACTGCACATCACAATGGTTGGAGAAAATACATTTGTACAGAATGTAAATAAATCCTGTCATAGTTTGTGATGGCCACCACTGTCTGCCTTTTTAATTTGCTTAACTCATAAGCTTCAAACTTAGTCAAAATTACCTATGTGTGAATGTTACTATGTTTTAAAAACTCATAAAGGCTTCTATTCAATGTTCAAGTATTTGTCTCTGTTTTCTTTCATGGAACCTGAAAGATTTTAAACTCAATATACTGATTTCATCTACCTGGAAATAGTGTGTGCTATCAGTCTTATGTTTCCTAGACAGTAAAAATGGAACTAGAAACACAGCATAAGGAGTCCCAGAAGCTAAGCCTTCCCTCTATTTTAAAGGTGCAATTGTTTGTTTACAAAACTCAACCCTTTGTTGTTACAACATGAAGCCACTGAAACTTTGAGAAAAGAAAAAAACAGGATCGTAGATTATCCCTGGGTGGCAAAGCATTTGAGTTCAAAGCAAATGCTTTGAATCAGAGTTAAATATTTTTTTTAATTGAAACAAAATGCAGCATATTTACTTCACTCAGTAAATGGGTTAATTGGATACTATTTTACTATTTGCTATCTAAGTTAAATCCATGTTTTGTAACTACTGCTTCAAACTTAAAAAGGAGATAATTAGCCAGGTGTGGTGATACACACCTATGCTCCCGCTAATTCAGGAGACCGAGGCCAGGTTACTTGGGCAGCCTAGAACAAGGGGAGGAAGACCTTGTGTAAAACAGAACACAGCAATAATCCCTGGCCATGGATGGTGGCCATGCCTATTACTTAAGAGGTAGATGTAGAAGGATCAGGAGTTTAAGGCTAGAAGGCTAGACTCTGCTACTTAGTGAGTCTGAGGCTAGCCTGGGCTACAAGAGACCTTGTCTTAAACCAAACACAAACACAAAAGCTCCATAATTTTCAAAATGTGATAAAGAACTTGTTTCTTGAACACTGCAAGAAACAAACAGGTACTGCCTTCACCATTATTACTACATATTAACCTTCTTGTTAAATAGAAGTCAAGTTTTCTACTAAAATGACTTTGTGTTTTATATATATATATATATGTTTATATGTTTATATATATATATATATATATGTTGTGTTTTATATATATATATGATCTTGTTATATAGCCCAGGTTGATTCAGAACTCACTGTGTAGTCAAGGCTGTTCTCAAATTCTTAGCTCTCCTGCCTCTGCCGACCAAGCACTGGAATGAATACAAGATCAGGACACACACACCTTTTTCACTCTTAGAGCTACAACTGAGAAGAAGGGTCTTACCTTACTGACGCCAACTTCAGGGATTCGGAGAGTATGTTCCATATCCTTTTCCCTACAGCAGTAAGGAAAGGGACTTTAGTGATTTGGGGAACATGTGCAAACACAGCAGTGACAATGATAGGGTCAAGGCATGTTTCTACTAGATGTGTAAATGGAAGCCTAGCACGGCGGTTCTAGTTGTGGATCGCCCTTACTGACACATGAGAGTTGGCATGCTTCCCCACAATATTTATTTAATCATTTTTTTGTTTAACTGTGCTTTCTTATGATGAAGATATAACTTTAGTCTTCTTTGTTTCCAGAGCACACAGAACAGTGCTTGAAATACAATGCTGCTCATCCACTTTGTGAAATAAGTGAAGGCTTTCATATACAACAGTATGAAGCACCCTTACCTCCCAATCGTGGCTGGCTTTACAGCTGTGATGATGAAAAGCGAGCCCGTCTGCAACACTGGAGATCTAATAACAATCACCCGAATACAGGGGGGCCAAATCTTTTCTTCATCTACCAAGGTAAGAGGTGGGTAAACATTAATTTAAATATTATGGAAATTAATTTTTCATTGGGAAGTGGTAGCATACACCTTTAATCCCAGCATTCAGGAGGCAGAGACAGGTGGATTTCTATGAGTACAAGGCAAGCCTGGTCTACAGAGTAAGTTCCAGGACAGCCAGGGCAGTTACACAGAGAAACCCTATCTCCAAAACAAAACAAAAAGGAAGAAAAAATTAATTTTTCACACAGCTAACTAAAATTACATAGGTCCAAACTCAGTAGTAGAGTACTGCCCAGCATGTGTCAGGTCCTTGGTTCAATACCCAGTACAGCAATAAGCAAAAAACTTTTCAAATTCTGCTGTGTGTGTGTGTGTGTGTATATATACTCAAAATAAAATATATATATACACATACACACCCAAACATATATATGTACATATGTATATATACACACACTGACATGTAAGACTTACTATCATGACTATTATTATAGAACAAATTTAAGTATAATTTGTGTTTATAATTATAGTGTTTTGCATCTCCATATCAAGCAAAAAAGTTAGAATGACCATAATACCTATGCAAGTGACTTCATGAGCTATGCTTTTAATGGCCATTTACTTTTTCTGCTCAACTGCAAAAGCAGACATGAGCAGCATAGCCTTAACATGTCTTAGAACTGAGGGAGTTGAGTCTTATGTTCTGTGGAAGCTTTTCAATACAATGAGGCTTTTTTAAGTCAACACAGTGATCATTTTCTCATGACTTGCCTTCTAAACACCGACTATGGATTGTTCTCATAATTTCCAATGTCATCAAAACAACTGGGGTGCCCTGTCAGCTATCCGACAGTTTTGCTTTTTTATGGCCACTGAGTATTACTCCCTTGCATACCTTCATCCTCCGAGTCTTCTGAGGATTCCTTGTTCTCACTGGTACTGTCTTCATCATAACTATTCTCGCTCTGAGAGTCTGTAATTTCACCTTCTTCTGGCTCACTCTCACTCTCTCTAATTTTCTCATCCTTAGATGACGCTGAATTATCATCTCCAGGAGACTCCGCAGCGCCCCCACTAACTGGAACAGCAGGCATTAGGGGACTACTTCTGTGGTGGGTGTCTGTTCTGGCCTTCTTTTTCACATGTGCAGAACTGTCTTCCTCACTGCAGTTTACATAGTCAACACTGACGACTTTCTGATCTTCTGAACTCAAATCCTAGACAGAGGAAAGCAGCAAAGTAGTAACAACATCGCCGTCTTAGAGCACTCTATCAAATTCCATCGATTGCGGGAGAATACAGGACAGCGACAGAACAGGAGTCTGCGCATCCTGCTTCATGACACTATCACTCTTAGAACTTAACAACTGTTGATACCCAGCAGAGTCACATGGGACCAACATCCGAGTGCTAGCCACTCCACAGCCTCCATCTAGTCTCAAAGCCTATGTAGCATGTATACTAGCCTATAAAAAAGCTGTATAAAAAAATGTAATCTAACTTCTATTTGTACTTCTAAACTTTGTACTACTCACATTTAAAAACTTTAAAAAAGTATATTTACTTTTGTAACACGATTTTAAAATCTTGCAAATACAGAATGTCCTCCTATACAGGACCTGCACTTCAGTCCACAGCCACATGCAGCTAGTGGCTGCCTCACTGAATACTGTGAAACCTGAGAATGTATCAACTCTAAATTTTTATTTTGAGTTTTTAAATAAGACAGTGTACATAAAACACAGAAATATTTTAATAAACAACACTAATATAAATAACCAATGTTATCAAAATTGAGGTTTTGGCAAAACTAAACATTTTAGAGTTAGCTACATTAAAAATGCACAAAAGTTTAAAATACAAATGAGTTATTCATATGCCTTTAATTCTAAAAGTTCAACCTGTCTACCATAAACCTTTTACTACTAATTTTTGGCATGCTTTATGAAAAATGAACGAGCTATTTTTAATTAACTAATTAAAAGTATGTATTTTTATTACATACATTTTAAAGTATGTATAGAATGAATGACTAAATCAAGCCAATGAACATGTGCATTACGCACTTTTTGTGGTCGTAACACAAAGTTTATTCTGACAGTGACTTTCAGAGAATATAATACATGGGCTAGGGATACAGCTCAGCAGTGAGGTGTGTGTCTAATATGCAAAAGGTTCCAGGTTCAATTTCCAGTACACATGACAGTAACACAGTCACTAACTCTAGGCACCGTTCTGCACAGCAGACAATACATTATTAGACTGAGAACAAGCACAGAGGAATCACTCTCTCTCCCTTTGGAACGTAACACTCTCATTTCTTTCTGCCATGCCGCATATAACCAAGGGAGTTCACATGTAATTTTTATAAACTATGACAGCATATTTCTAATAGCAGCATAAATAGTTTGGTGACAGGCTGAGCATTTGCAGTGTGATAAACTATATATATATATATATCCCAACAATACAAACTCCCCAAGGGCAAAAACAAGGGCAAGGAGCTAAAAAGCTATCAGGAGCTTTACAGGCCATGTAAAATAGATTAAAAATATCTCCTTAGCTATGCCAACACTTAAAAAGCACGTTCCAATCTTCTGTTCTTTATTATTATTGTTATCATTATTATCATCATCATCATTTCTTGGAAAATGTAAGAGAGAAAATAAATGAAACTGTTGAAGGCGTTTTTCATAGGAATTTCCTGGTATAGACTTTTAGATCAACACCCAATAAGAGACAGGAAAATGAAGCACATCTGTGCACACGCATGTGCGTAAGTGTGTATACATATATGTATATGTGCATATATTTACATGTTTTATATATGTATATACATAAATATTTTTCCCAATACCTGCCCCATTGCCTTCCTTCGACACATCCTCATCTGTAAGAAGTGAGGAGAGAGTATCTTAAAAAGGAAGGGCATTAATTGGGAGGCTTCACAGCTCCCTCTCACTCTTCTCCGTGCTAGGAAGAAGGCTTTTACAGCCCCGCCCTTCAACATTTAGACTCTAGTAGCCAGGACAAGGCATTACAATGGACGTCCCAAAGTGATTCCTAGTAGTTCACTAACATATTTTATTCCAAAGAGAAAACACATTGAGAATAGAAAATAATTCCAACAGAATCTTAATTCCAAGTATTGACAGAATTTATTTTAAGTAAATACTTTGGGTTAAGAAAATATGAGATAAAATTCCCAAAGCACACAATTCAAACAATATGAGTGCAGCAAGCACGTCCCCCACACCACCAACCTCAGCCATGAGGGGGCAGAGATAAGAGAAGAGCATTCATAACACTTTAATTACTATGGTTTCCTAACTGATTTTAAAATTCCCTTCAGTCTTCAGATATAAATTTCTTTTCCTTTACATGTTCTTTGTTTTTTTTGTTTTGTTTCTTTATTTTTTCCCAAGACATGGTTTCTCCATGTAACAGTCCTGGCTGTCCTGGAATTCACTTTGTAGACCAGGCTGGCCTCGAACTCACAGAGATCCACCTGCCTCTGCCTCCTAAGTGCTGGATTAAAGCCACCACTGCTAACTACATCATCATGTTCTTAATTAACCAAAGTCTCATTCCATTAGTCTTAAATTTTTTTACCGCACTTGACATGATTTCTGCAATGCCAGGGATCAAGCTCAGGGCCTTGCACATGAAACATAATAAAGTTTCCAAAGTTAAGGTACATCCCAGGCCCTTTCCCCCCCATTTCTTATACATACAGCTCATTAATTATGCAAAGAAACTGTCTTAATTTTTTGAAATATAAATTACTAGAAATACATTCTCTACCTAAGAAAATAAAATATCTTAAAGATTTCTGGTCAACCTCTTTCCAAAAACAAAACTAAATTTAAAAAGGAGGCTGGATAGATGGCTCAGCAGTTACAAGTGTTACAGTGGACCCAAATGTCCTTCCTAGCTCCCACATCCACTCATAACCAAGTGAACTCCAGCTCCAGAAGATCTGCTCCCTTCTTTTGGCCTACACATACACAGGCATGCCTGTGTGCACACAAACACATCATTTATGTTTAAATACAAAAACAATAAATCATTTAAAACAAAACAAAAAAACTCTTTCAGCTGTAATATGTACCTTAGCCCATTTTACCAGGAATGTAATTTAAGTTTGCAATTTAATAGGTGAGAAATTACTGAAGAAAACTGAATCTGTATGTGCCAATACACAAATTGTTTTTCTTTTGTAAACTGTACAATATGCAACTTACTACATCAGTTTCTGGATGAGCTAAACAATGTAAAATATTTTAAATATCTTAAATCTCCTCCAAATTTATAAAACACCTACTTTTAGTGACTGACTGTGAAAAAAAAAAGTTTAAGCCTTCCTTGGTTTTTAGACTCTCATACCTTAATGGATATATTTAAAATACAAAAATAAAGAATGATGCTTATATTCATAATTTTTTTGGCTTAATTAGTGATATTAAAGCACTGTAAAATTTAAAAATTAAGAAAGCATTACCCTTTCGTCATTTGCTGTACAAGATCCTGGCTCCTTTCTTCTCTTCTTCAGCTTTTTATCTCTGCTTGGTTTTGTGCTCGTGGTCTGGTAAGGCTGTAAATCTACTCGAGAGTGAAATTGGTATCGACCACTTTCCACATCGCAGTAGTAATAAATCCCAGTGGAAGGATCATAGTATAGCTGGTTTTCCTTTCAAAGTCAAGAAAATTTGAGTTTTATTCATGTATAATGAAATAGAATAGAAAAATAAACAAAAATGTTAAACACATTCCAATATAGTGAATATATTTGTTTTAGCAAGTATAGTATTTTTAGGAAATAATGAAATAGAAAAAAAACCTTTAAATTTTCAAAAATATTTTATTAATTAATAACTGCTGTTTTCCTTAGTTAGAAAAAATTTCCTTAGAAAAAAATTAATCTTAATTGCATCAAATGAAACTGTCATTGTTTACGGTGTTTTGCTTTATAAGAAATAGCAATTTCATATGGTCCAAATGACCACATTAACAAAAAAATGAAAGAACCTGTTTTGAAGGCATGGAAATTAAGGCACAGATCAGAGAGCTGAAAACGAAATCAACCTGTTACTGAACTCCCAAACCTCTTACCGCTACAAAAAAAATCTGACTTTCAACATTTAATAATAAAAATAAAGAAATTTGGGGAGGGGTAACTTGTAAGAAACTGGTAAACAACTATCTTCACTAATTTTCTATTGTGAGAAACTGGTAAACAACTATCTTCACTAATTTTCTATTTTTTTCTTTGGAGGAAAAGGAGCAAGGAGAATAAAACACTGAAAAACAGAAGTATTTGAAATGAAAGATATCTCCATTTATAGTCAACCAAATTTTAAAAACAACAGACACTATCATTAACATACAAGACCACAGGAAGAATGAATTTCAGGGATGGGAGCCCACTCCTCAGTCCTCAAGCATAATTTTTAAATGCCAATTCTTACTTTTCTTACTTCAGCTTGGCCTTCATTTTTGCTCTCAGGCAACTAAAAATACAACGGTGCGGAATTTAAAAGATCTGAGATACTTACAGAATCATAATAGAAACCAGTGCTGTGGTCAAAATACAAGCCCGTGTTCTCGTCGTAAGTGAAGCCGGTCTGCGACACAGCAGCTTCCGCGGCAGCTCTCAAGCTCTCCGCTAGCGAGGACCCTTCCAAGGCTGAGCCCTCTGTGGCCAACACGGAGGCGCTCTCCTGATGAGACAGAACCACACCGAGTGACATGGCAAGTCTAAAGCGCCAGGACTTAGAGCCGTGCTTCAGTTTGTTTTCAGTTTGTAATGGAATATATGGCCAGTTATAATCGGAACCATTTTTTTAAAAAAAATATTTCCAGGACAGGCTCCAAAGCTACAGAGAAACCCTGTCTTGAAAAACAAAAACAACAACAGCAAAAAAATATTTTCAAGTATTTTTCAATTTAACCTTGACTCTGAATTTTTTCTTTTTGCTTTGTTTTGCTGTGCTGGGGATAAGACAGGGCCTTGCACATGAGAGGCTGATGCTGCATTTACCCTCAGAATCTTGTCTGAGTTCTAAAACCACTAAAGTAAGATGATAACAATTATTCAAAGTTAAATGTTTGATAATACAGGGAAGCAGAGACTATGAAATACTCTCTAAAACAATGATCTTATTGTTAAATATATTCAAAGATAAAGATATTTTAAAACTAGAGATGGAGGAGAAAACTCTAGCTTAAGCGAAATATATCAGATAAAGGTTCATAATTCAAACACTGTAAAACCAAATTCAGGAAAACTCTAAATAATGCCGAGGCACTTAATATAAAGACCCTAGAGCTAGCAGGTGAGGGAGGAAGAGAGAAAGCTGCCTTTTCTTCCAGGTACAGCCACTTTGGGGACACACACCTATAGTACTCAGTACTTGGCAGGCTCAGGTGTGATGACAGTTTGTGCCAAATTCAAGAGCAGTGTGGCAACATCATGAGACCCCATGCCAAGATAACAGACACTTCACAGATAAAACCCATTACTGTCCTCGTGTCCAGAGTCCTTCAAAGCTTTCCTATAACGTGTGACTGTGGATGTGAGTGCCACTGCATGCACATGGCAATCAGAGACAAAAACGAGTGCAGTTGGTTCTCTCCGTCTGCCTTGGAGAAGGTTCCAGGGTTAGGAACTGGACTCAGGCGGCCAGGCTTGTACAACAAGCACCTTAACCTCCTGGGTCATCTCACAGAGCTCCAGGGTTCACAGACTGAGTTAAGATAGACTGACACATAGACCTTTAGTTATGTTATGTAATCATAAACAGAAAAGCAATCACAACTAAAAACACATTCCCAGTTCTGTTTTTTTAGCAACCATAGCCAAACGTAGAGATACAAATAAATACACAGGAGGCTGAGGCAGTGCAACTTGAGCTCAGGAATTCAAGAACAACCTGAACAACAAAGGAAAACTTTTATTTCAAAAGACAAAACAAAACTGATATTCTTTGCATAATCATAGGTAAGACTGTGTCCATCATAGTGGATCAAGCTGTCTTTCTCCATAAACAATTTAAGGATAAATTCCTGGGCTCAGGTTTCATGGTTAGCCTTTTATTACCTGTGAATCAGAGATGAAATGATCCTCTTGTCCACATTTAACACAGTCTGTTACGTCAGTACCAGCATGACTATCACTGTCTACTTGTGACTCGTCTTTAGCAGAAGCTTGAACATATTGACTCTGCTGCACAGTTAGTTCCGTCTCTTTACTGGGAAGACGATCATCATTATAATACGCCTGGTAATAATAATCTGTAGCAAAGACATAGAAACGGCTGATGGGTGTATGGAAGAAGTTTAATTGCTAATTGCAAACCCTGCGTAGCGAACACAAAACAGCACCCATTGAAACACTGAGTATCTAGCACAAAACAGCAGCCATTAAACCTGGCCACAGGCCAGACCAGATTAAAAGGGGAGAGAGAAGTGGTTTACTGACTGACAAATCATTAATTATGATCAGTAAGGCGGGGGGGGGGGGTCCTAGTATTGGAGAGCCTGAGGCAGGAAGTTGATAAAAATGAAGCCAGCCTGGGCTACCCAGCAAGTTCCGGGCTTTATCTCCATATTGAAAACTTGATTCAAGCAACAAGAACAGAACACTTAGTATAGCATTGAAAGCATACAGACATTAAAGAAATTATAGAAATAATAATACATTTCTATTTTGTCACTCATAAATTGACCAAAACAAAAAATAAATAACCAAGTCATATAGAGAAAAATCAGTGTTACAAGATTCTTCATATTTACATATTTTGTGTCTTATTTTTAAAGAAACCCAACTTCAGCATGTCGTGAACTAGACACCGAATACCTGAAATTGACCAAGGAGCATGGTTCTCTGTCTGGACTTCCACATCAGATGTCTTATTCTCTTCATTTCTCCCACAATGGAGTATTTTACTGAGCTCTTCTACCTGAAAGGAAAGAAAGCTTTAGGGAAAATAAACCACACAGCACTCTCTATCATTCTCGTGACACAAGGCATTTTTCTTGGCAGAAGTTGTAGAGCTGTGCCCAAAACCGCCAGTTCCTTTCCAGTAACCCGACAACTAACTATTCACAAGTTATGGCTTGGCTTGACTTTTCTTATCTCCCCCACCCCCAGCCCTCTTTTCTCTTTCCTTTTTTAATACAGATCTCATTATTTTGCACAGCAGACAAATAATGAACTCACAGGCTCAAATAATCCTCTTACTTCAGCCTCCCAGATAGTTAAGACTAACTGTGCACCACTGCAACCCGCTCAGGAATGTTCTCATACTCCTAGGAAAACACCCAATCACAGCTGGGCATGGTGATGCAGGCCTTTCATTCCAACAGCCAGCCAGGGCTACACAGTAAGACCCTGCCTTTAAAAAAAAAATCTTAAAAAAAAAAAAAGGCAAACCATTCAAAAATCATCCCTCCAAAACTCTAGGGGTGGAGCTTGGTGGTGGACACCTGCCCAGTGATCATGAGGTCCTAGACTCAGTCTCCAGCAATGTAGAAAGAAGGGTCCAACTAAATACAGTTCAACTTCCACCCCTAGCATGGACAAAAATAAAACAAAGGTTTATTCTCATAGTCTCAAAGGCCAACAGTTCTTGCTTCAAAATCACACGGTTTCATCTGAACTGAATTCTCTACTACCACTCAGTGACTTGGAGTTACTTACTTCAATACAGCAATGCTATTTGTATGCTATATGTACTCCATCTTCTCTGTTCCTATAACTGAATAACTACAGCAGAATGGAACAGAGAACATGACAAAGTGGTGTCGTTCCTTTGTGTGCACTGTGCACTGAGGCACCACTGCAAGATGCTATGCAGGCCTGGGCAACAGTGTGAACATGCCCACGAGTGGATGAGAAATGCCTCAATCCACGTACTTCATCAGTTGGACAGGAGATCAATCTGTGGTTTATGCAAGAAACCAATCAAAAAGCTTCTCAATATTTAGTGACCAGTAAGCTTAAACGCAGAAGAAGCAGAGAGTAGTTACAGAGGGGTTCACCTAGGCACTTCATGAACTGTGAGATCTGCTCTAACTACTAGGACTTGAACCAGGCCGAGGAAAACAAATTAGTGAAAACTGTTAAGGAAGGAGGCACTGGCTCTCAGATTCATCCCTGTCATTCACTCCCCCTACCCTAGGAGGCCAGGGCCTTGCTCTGGTGCTGACTGCCTGCCACCATCACAGCTATGAACTGGAATACTTAGCATCTACCACATTTACACAGGAACTTTGAGGAACGTCTTAATTTACAAAACTGCTTTACAGATTAGCTGTTCTGATGTCAATGTTACACGTGAAATATCTTAAGGAACAAGGTAACTTGTAAAAGGCTTGTTAAGCCCCAAACCAGCACATATTATGGCTCTCTATTAGGTCATCCCTTAGTCACTGCTTCAGAAGAAACTTGCTCAAACATTTGGGGTAACAGATAACCACACCACACCCTCCTAGGAGGGAATGAATGCTGACTAGAAGGTAGCTACAACTATCAGAAAGATGCAAAACTCTCTCTACTTGGAGATTATTATTTAACTAAGAGAGGGAAGTGTTGGGGATCCAACCCAGGGCCTTCTGCTTACAAACACTTTGCCACTGACTTCCATTCTATTTCCTCCTCCCACCATCCTTCTCTCCCTCTCTCTCTTTCTCTAGCAGGTCTCTACACACTGTTGAAACTAGCCTAATATTTCTAGGCTAGAAATTAGAAATGTTAACTCTAAAGAATGGGTACAGAAGTCATTTCAACCCAGGAGACAGTTTCTGAGCTCGTTTAGCAATACTATGTCAGGGACTAAGGAGAGAGAAATGGGGTTGTGGCTAAGAGCACTTGCTGTGTACACAAAACAAGCTGGCTTGGTCTCCAGCACATCTGTAACCCCAGAACTGGGGTGGTAGAGCCAAGAGGATCTCTGAGCATTGCTGGCTGCCAGACTAGCCAAAAAAATGTCAAGTTCTGGTGAAGGAAGAGACCCTGTCTCAAAGGAATGAGGGAGAAGAGAGGACACCTGAAGTCTCTCTCTGGCCTTCATGTACACATGGGTAGGAATATACCAACACAAACACATACACACACGCACGCACACACATACCACATAAAGAATGGTATGGCAAAGTTTGAGGACATTTCAGTATCTAGCCTGGAGATGTAGTTTTATTAAACATTAAATTATGGAGAAAATATTAACTTGAAATTAAGTATCTGGAAATAACTTGCTAGGATAATATGCAACTATTCAATGGTCAAGGTAAAAATGTATTATTTTTTAAGCACAACTGTCAAGTATTTATCCTTACTATAGGTTATGAAGATGAAACACACTAGTATCTGTATGAAAGACAGGTTTACCTCTGTACAAATGAATCCAAGACAATATGTTCAATCGTGTGTAAAATAAATTGTGTAACCTCTGCTGCACGCTATTAATCAACCAGATTTTATAAGCAATCGGGGTGCTAAAGGTAAGAGATGGGATTCTAAGCTCAGCCTTAAGCAAAGTCAAAAGGTTGGGGTGGGTGCTGTTTCATGCCTGAATCCCAGCCTGGGAGGATGAGACAGGATGACCACGCGTTTCTACATTCTGAGCTCTAGGTCAGGCTGACTACGAAGTGAGATTCCGTGTTCCAAACCTGGGGGGAATAGAGACCAAATAATGCGAGCCCACAATCCCAGCACTTGGGAAGTGGAAGCCGGTTCAAACCTCGAACTTGAAGGTCATCCTCCACAGCGAGCTCAAGGCCCGAGTGAGCCTTCGCCTCGACCAAAACTCAAACATGACCTAGAAAAATAAGTAAACACGCCCATTGCCAGTGGGTCAGGAATCAAGATCGTGTAGCCCGTGCTCGAATTCATTCACGCCTGCTCTCAGACAGTCGTCCAAATTGGCTTGCACTTTTCAGCGGGCTCCGAAGGTATTCGGGGTTTCTAACAGCTCTGGGCTTTATTGATCTCAAAGACTCCATAGAGAAGCTCTGGCCCCGGGGGAGCGCGCACCTGCGTGCGGAGTTCCTGGTTATTGCTCTCGGCGCTCCGGTACAGGCGCTCCGTGTGCTGCAGCAGCTTCTCCACCTCCCGGACCTGCCTCTTGCAGCTCCGCAGCTCGCGCTCCAACTTCTCCACCTTCCGCCTTAGCTGCGCCAGCTCCGGCTCGGGAGAGGCGGGCGGCGGCGAAGGCGCCTCGGATGCCATGCGGCCGTGAGCGCGGGATCCGCGGGCGCCCGAGGGCTGCTCACGCCGACACCGGTGCCCGCCGGCCCAGCGACCACGGGAGCGCGCGGGCAGCGAGAGGCGGCCTCAAGACCAGCCTGCCGCAGCGGGCCCCGGCCATGGCGCCCCGAAGTCGGCGAACGGGGCTACCACCGAGGGGACGAAGCCGAGCCCGCCCGGTCCGCGCAGCCGTGAGCCAGGACACCCTCCCGGTAACAGACTCGAAGGAGCCGGGGAACCGGAGGACCAAGCGGAAGCGCTCTAGTTCCGGGCTGAGCCGGAAACGCTGAGCCGGAGGTGGGTGGGGCCAAGGCGGAAAAAGGAAGCGACGGGAAGCTAGAAGGGTCTAGTAGCGCAGGTGCGCAGTTTTCTCTTCCCGGTGGCCTAGAAGTTGCAGTTTACAAATTAGTATTTATGTAGCCAAACAGCAGTCTGTATCTTTCCTTCCTGTTTTTTCCTTTGTTTTGTAATCTAGGATTTTGAGTCAGATTCGCGAAATGTTTCCTAATCCAAAACCGACGTTTCTTCTATTTTCCTTACAGTGTGAACTTTGACATTTCGTGCTCTCTCGGGACTAAAGGGATTTACACATGGCATAATTTTATTAAGACCGTGTCCTTTCCATAGCTTTTTGCAGATCGTTGTCATCTGTCTGGTTCTTCTGTCTAACTAAAAGTGTACTTCTGAGATCTCCTTCTTTCTTTCTTTGAGTATTAGTCTGTTCTCATAATACAACCATATAATTGCTTTGGTTGTATAGGGTGCCTTTTTTTAAAATCTGAATAAAAATATTTATTTTTATACAAAGTAACCATGTAACCCAGCTATACCACTCCTGATTCCAAGTCAACATCACAAAGAAACTTGTTGCAGTAATTGCAATAGCTAACTACAGAAGCAGGCAAAGTTGACCAAAGTACTGGCGTAAAATCTGAGAACCGCGAGGGGAAAAGACCAAATCCACAATTGTCCAATTAAAGCAAGCTGTATTTTTGGGTGCCTTTGGGACTGGCCAAATGGCTGTCATACCCTAAGTCGGGATTTGAGAGC